>APFE030154821.1:0-15375 GCA_000404065.3 Pinus taeda | reverse complement strand
ATCTCCATTTGACACGCACGATACCTCGTTAGAAATATCTATCCTAGGACTAAAACTTTTGAGTGAGAAACATGAATCTATCACAAATGTTGCTCCTAATTTTGCCAAAAAACATCATTTAGAGCCTCAAAACAACTTCGGAAGTTTAGGACCCGAAAAACGACCAAAAATAGTAAATTGTGCACAAATAAGGAAACTGAAAGAAACAATGGTGAGGGTCCAAGTGAAATAGGCAGGTGGCCACCAATATCCACCTGGATCATTCCTACCCCCTTAGGAAGCATTGATCCCCATTTCATTGAGTTCCTCCATGAGATGAGAAAACTTTTGTTGAATTTGGTCCTTGGTGAGCCACTTCCCCTGGTGAAGGAGTTGGTCAGCTTTGACAACACAATATAGTTTGATTCTTTATTGTTGGGTGTTCTTGATTTGTGTGTCCATGATCCAATTAGTTGTGGCTTGTTCCATGTAATATGGATTTGACTCTGTAGGTGTGAGTTGTTCTGTAATGTCTTATGTGTCTAGAAATGGTGGGATGTATGGTCAAAGGTGGTCCACATTGAACACTGGGTGTAGGCCAAGGAATGGGGGAATGCTGAGATAAAATGTAATGTCTCCCACAACCTTGCTAATGGTGTAAGGACCATATCAGAGTGGTCTGAGTTACTGATAGGCTCCAGTAAGGCATTCCATTTGCAAATGCAACCAGACTTTGTCACCCACCTGAAACTTGTGTGGCACCTGATGTTGATCATGTTGCTGCTTGTACTTGGCACTTGATTTCTCCAAAATTTCGTGAACCTACTGGAAGATATGTTTGATGTGCTCAATGAAGTTTTTTGCCTTATTGGTTTTGGACTAGACGTGAGCCGAATCTACCAGAGTAGCTTCAAATGACATGGTCACATCAATGGGACATAGTGGTTGGAATCTCGAGCCCACCTCAAAAGGGTTGTGGCCAATCGAGTTGTGCAGAGCCCATTATAGCTGTGCTAGACATAGGGGAGGCTCTCATCCCATGTGTGTGGATGCTTTGAGTTGTACATGTGTAGAATGTGTACGATCATCCTATTGACGACCTTTGCCTAGCCATCAGTTTGGGGATGGAAAGCTATGGACTTAGTGAGGTTGGTGTCTAGCATTGACTAGAGACTAGACCAAAAGGTACTGAGGAACCTGCTATCCCCATCTTAGATGATAAACTGTGCGATCCCAAAGTGTACCCACACTTGTTCAAAGAGGAGTTTAGCAGTGGCTTCCACTGTGATATTCTTCTTGTGGGCCACCATAATGGTCATCTTCAAGAATTTGTTAATGACCACAAAAACACAATCATTTCCATGCTTAGTAGAAGGAAGGTTTGACATGTAATCCATGGAGATGGATTCCCAAGGTCAACTAGGGGTAGGTAACGGAGTATAGAGAACTTTCTTCTTGATGGTCGATTTGGCAATGGCATAGGTAGTGCAGGATCTGATGTACTTCTCGACATCTTGTTGAAGATTTAGCCAATAAAAATACTTCTATAGTACTATCACTATTTTCTCGACCCTGAAATGCCTAATGGCCCACTTGTAGTGTGCTTCCCAAATCATCTTGGCACACTTGCTTGAAGGAACACAAAGATGTCATAGGTGGCATAATAGGGCATCATTGAGGTGAAAATCTAGAACTTGCTGACCATCCAAGAGCATCTCGCATGTGTGGCCAAATTCTGGGTCTCTTTTGTAGAGAAGTGGCCAACCAGAAGTCTCATGCCCATAAGAGTTGAGCACGGTGATTAATGCCATGATCAATGGTCAGCTGAGGCAATATGCAACATTATTGGTGTTTCCCATATTATACTTGATATTCAAATGGAACTGTTGTAGGTATGTGGAACACTTCTTATGGCAACCATTCTGCAACTTTCCTTGCATCTGTATGAATTGTAGGGGCTGGTGGTCTGTGTGGATGACCTTTTCCTTCCCCAAAATGTAATTCTTCCATTGTGGGCAGGCTTGCACAATGGAATACATCTCTTTGTCATAAGTGGGATACTTCTGGACTAGTCTGAAAGTGTCTCACTGTGATATGCCACTGGATGCCCCTGTTGAGTAAGGACTACCCTACTAACATAGTCATAGGCATCTGTCTTGATCTCAAATGGTTGTTGCAATTCTAGTAATGTGAGAAATGGTGTAGAGAAGAGGTGATGTTTCAACTCTGTGAATGCCTTCTATTGAGATTTAGACCAAAATAATTTTTCTTTCGCTCCTACCTTGGTGACTTGACTCGAGGACCAAGTGATATGAGAGAATAGCAACACTAACCTGTGGTAGAAACTGGAAAGCCCCAGAAAGTTGCAGAGCTCTGTCAAAGTGGTTGGAGCTAGCCAATCCTGAGCGACTTGGATCTCAGTTGAATTCACATGCACCCCCCATTCATCAATAATGTATCCCAGATACTGAACCTAGGTCATGCCAAAAGTGCATTTCACCAAATTGGCACATAGTTTGTGTTGTCATAGTGTTTGGAGAACCTGTCGAATGTGGTGGAGGTGTTATTTACAACTCTGGCTAAAGATCAAGATGTCACCCAAGTATACCACTACAAATGAGTTGGTGAATGACTGCAAAATGTCATCCATCAACCTCATGAAGGTTGCAAGAGAATTTTTCAACCCGAAAGGCATAACCAACCATTCGAAACGACCCTCCTTGGCTTTGATGGTAGTCTTCCACACATTGGAGGGTAAGATTGGTACCTGGTGATATCCTAATTTCAAGTTGATCATGCTGAAATATTTTACCCCCTTCAGTTGGTCCAGGGGGTCATTAATCCATGGGATCAAGTACCTATTTGAGATAGTGATCTTGTTCAGCACCCAATAGTCAATACAGAGTCTCCAAGTCCCATTCTTCTTCTGTACCAACATGATTGGGCTCCCACAGGGCAATGAACTCGACCAGATGTGACCTTTCTGTAGTAGCTCTTGAATCTGCATCTTTATTTCATCCAAAATGAAGCATTGATATATGGGTCCATTGGGCAGCAGCGCAACTGGGGTCAAATTGATGGAGTGCTTGACCTAACAGTGCAGAGGCACCCCTATGGGGGAGGTGATGATGTCCTCATACTCCTCCATGACCTTGTCCATCTGTTGTTGTCATGCAGAGGGGCCCTGTCTAGAGGTCATGGCGACCGTCTTCTTCTTTCCCTGATAGTGTATTATCAAAAAAATGAATTTCCCAGTTTTGGAAATGAACTTACTACATTGTTTCTCAGTAACCAAAGAGATGGCAATAGGTGGTGCTATCTATGGTATCCCATACAACTTATCTCCCAAAGTAACAATAATAGCATGAGGCCTTGACTCATACATAGCATGTCGCTTCCAAAAGTATGGTTGGCCTCATAATACCTCATTCATGAAGGGCTTGATGTTAATTGGAAGGTGACACTATTGGCTCACGTGAAGATCCTGTCCTTTATGTAGCCACTCGATGGTGTACGGTTGTGGATGTGTTATGGCCAGTAAGCCCAGCCGCTTCACGACCTCTGCTGAAATGAGGCTCTTTTGGCTCCCACTATCGAAAATGAACTATAGCCTGGAACTCTTTACCCAAATCTAAGAGTGGAAGAGGCACTCCTCCTCCTCTGGATCTTTGTGTTCCTCCTTCTGGATCTTCATGGTGGTAACAATGGCATTGGGATCCACATCGATAATCTACTTCCCATTGTCATTCCGCTTGTCGGGTTCTGACTCAGAGTCAGAACATGCATCTGATTCCAAAGCCTTTAGCTCAGCCACCCGTGATTGCTTGCCCGACACTCACTTGTGTTGTGAGTGGGGCTCTTATGGAACTTGCACCACTTTCCCGTATCCTTCTTTGGCTTCGTGGTGTTGTTCTTTTCTTGCAGCTTTGGTGGGTTGTCTTGGGCCACCCCACCTTAGATTTTTCCTTTGTTCTGTGGTTTGGGGGCACCCTTTCTATTGCTTCGGATTCACAGATCCAAAGTCTCTCTTCTTCTCTTTAAACTTCTTCTCAATCTTGATGGCATATCGGTATGTCGTGTCGAGTGAGGAGATGTCTAGGAACTCCATCTTGTCTTGGATGTACCTATGTGGCTAGCCGCAATACTTGAGAGCCAAATTCTTCTCAAAATCCTTGATACCCAACTTTGTGTGAAGGGTATGAAAAACATTGGTAAACTCTGGCACATCTTGGTCCCTTCCTTGTTGCAGCATTGTCCACTTTATGTATTTATCCTCTCAGCTCTCAACAGGGTAGTACATATCTGTGATGGCATCCCTGAACGAGTTCCAAGTGGGTGTGGCTAAAAATAGTGAGTTCGTACTTTCATCCTTTTGCTCATAATAGGTTTCCCACTAGTCCTTGATGTGGGGGGCTGCTTTGAGAAGTGAAAAGGTGATACTTTCCTGGTTGGAAAAATCATGAACAGAAAAATATCCTTCTAGTAGATTTAACCGTTTATCTATAACGTCTGTATCTATCTGACCCTCAAATATGGGAATCTCAAAATTAACTTGTACCTTAAACAGTGTGGCGCTTCCAGAGTAGCTGCCAGAAGTAGATGCGTCCCCCTTGGGTAGCCATTGAAGGATTTGGGCAAAGTTGTCCATCATCGTGTTCCTTTGTTGCTCGAGGGCTTCTTTGAGCAATATTTTGATAGGATCTCCTATCCCCCTGTATTTCTTTTCATCTACCATGGGAGGTCATTAATATTTGTGAGGCTGGTCATCCAAAGGTTCAACCAATTCAAGCCCTAACTCCTTATATCTCGACGTCGTTGGGGACATGCAAAGAAAAATAGAGGACGAATAGACTTATTTGATACCACTAATCTATATTTAAATAAGAATGCAACAAATTACAGATATAACCATAAATACAAAGATGCAGCAGAAATGACACTTCAGTTCATTAATATCAAATACTGAAATATGCTTACAAATAGAATGGAAATAAGACTAGCTCAGGCGATGGTAGCTTATCTCTGAGAAGATATTTGGTGGCTAAATGCCTCTAAACTATGCTAAAATGAGGCTCCAAGGCCTATTTATTATTGAGAAACAATGGGAAACCATAAACATCCAAAAACGTAACCCCTAGGAGATGAAGCGCCAAACTATGGGCCCCGTTTGGGTAAATTGGTACATCAACTTCCCGGGGTCATGAATTTAGCGTACGATCTCGATTTAACATGCACAATACCCCTTTATAAAGATCTACCCAAGGAATACAACCTTTGAGTGAGAAACATTGGTTAATGACCAATGTTTCTCTCGATTTTACCAAAGAAATGTCGTTTAGGACCTCAAAATGGCTTCGGAAGTTCAGGACCCGAATAACTACCAAAAACAATAAATTGTGATACAAATAAGGAAACTAAAAGACTGAAAGAAACAATGGTGGGGGTCCAAGTGGAATAGGAGGGTGGTCACCAATATCCACCTGGATGATTTTTCTTTTTGTGCGTAATCAGTAGAATAAACAACTGTGATTTCTCTTTGTTGTTTCATCGTCGGTCACTCTTTTTGCTATTTTTCTTTCTCTTTTATGTTTCGAATGAAAACCATCTAGTTAGTTTTGTGCTTAAGATAAAGAAAAACAGTAAGTTTAATATCATTATGACCTAAAAAACCTTTTGATGGTCATCTTTATTCAACACCTGACATGGTGCATCTTTATAGTGACTAGCTGAATATCTTTTCTTTGGACACATCATAAAATGATTTATTATTTTAATACCATGCTAGTTTATCTTTCACACTTTCAAATGGATAAATCCATTTGATATGATGATATGGGGATAAAAGTATAAACTTTCATTGCCATTTTTCTTACTTTTTACACCATCCTTGACTCTTGAGTAAATGAGCCTCCCTCTTTTTACAATAAAAGCATGAAAATATGAAAATATGAAAATAAATAAATATGAAATTGTATAAAAATAGGATAGGGGGTCTCATCACTAGCCAACCTACCATGATCATAAGGATGTAGCAGGTGAAATTCCATTTTGGCACCAAACTAAGGTAATGACCTTCTTGATAATTAAAACTATCAAAAGGATAGTGAGTCTTATCATGAGCCAGCCTGATCACTTATTATATCCTGTTGAATGGCACTATGATTATCTAGTCACTATGCCAGCATAGTGGTCCCTCTATGAGAAGAAAAGAAAGAATCATATATATACTAAAAGGAGGACTCTGGCTCATTTGTGGGGTTAAAAAGCAGCCTCGTCGAGGCTATGAATGCCTACTGGCAGCAGTGGCACTGCGTGTGGTATTGGAGTACTATCTGACATTTCCAAATGATATATATTCTGTTACCAGCAATGGGTTCTTTTCTAAAGGAAATTTCCCATTTGGAAAGCACTTCTAAAAAGCCAACATGCATGGTAATTTTTGTTACATATTTGTTATATCATATTTGTCCAATCACTTTATGATAGTCATTAATACTTATTGCCAGTTATGTTTTGTTACTAATACCACTTAAGGTAAAAATCTTTTGATATAATGATTTAAATATTTGTTTTAATTTATGGCCATTGCAAATCTGCTGACGTGTATTGCTTTAATTTCCCTTTCATGTATTGCATTGCCTTTTATTGATTGGCTATATACATTTATGTATTACCAACACTTTCTCCTTTTTTCCCATGCTTGGCGGATGTGGATGTCATTTTCCCATTGGAGAGGGGATGGTCTGTGTAAAAAAAACATGCATGACAGTTTACGGATAATTATGTCATAATTATTAAACTGATTTTGGGTTAAGGACGATAGGATGATTGTGTATGTGTAATTATTATCAAAGTATTTTTGATTGGATGAAGGATGGAAACCATTATGGATTGCATGTGGATTAATAATGAGTTTGTATCAAATATTGCTGACGAGACAAATGACTTGACTATATATGATGTTAGTTCCCAAAACAATGTCATTTTCCTATTAATTGCTTTAACGCTCTTTGTTGTTGTTCTAAACTGTGAAAGTGCAAGAGAAGTGTAAGCAAGTGAAGCATTCATAGGAAAGCAACATCCAGGGAGGTAGAGCCATCCAAAATGAACCCACAGTGCTCATGGTATCAGACCAGGTTCGTGCAATTCTCGAGTGTGCTAGTTGGTTTCAATATTTGAATAAATTGTAGGGATTTCACAAAGAGATGACACTTGAATTCCTGTAGAATGTGCAGAATGGCAGCACCACAGTAAGAGGAAGGGACATAACAATCTTTGAAGAAGTCATAGCTAAATTCACTAGACTTCCACCCGAGGGAATAAAATGGGTAGACAAAAACGTCCTTATGTACAATGCGGTTGCAGTATTCCAGGACCCAGATGAGAAATTGGTGCGAACAGGGAAAGGGATTCACACTTCAGTGTTAAGACAACCATGGTAATAATTGGAATTCATTATGCAAAGGTACATCACATGCAGAGGTCGACAGGATGTGGTAAAGCCCCGTCAGCTCAAAATGTTAGCCATATTAAAACATAAAATTTTAGTTAATTTTCCATTTTATTTGAATTCCCTATTGCACGATGTTGCTCATCGAGTTAGGAAAGCAAAGGACCCACACACAGTCATTATTCATCATGGGCTAATCAAATTGATTATCATGAATGGAATGGCCCCGTAGCAGCTAACCTGGGACAATATTATAAATCCTACTCTGGCCCCACCTACAAAAAAACTAGCAACATAACAACAAGGGCCAAGAACCCTAAGTCCGAGAAGGACACTGAAAAGGAAGAATTCCTTTGTGCCCTTGAACCCAATGAAATGAAGGCACTCTATGTGGGTGAAGTCACAATGACAGAACCCAATTCAAACAAATGAGGTCGGTGTTGGCATTATGATACAGGTGTTGTCCTTGATGGAAAATCACAGAAATTAGAGTTCATAGTGCAATAGGTTAACTTACAGATCATACTCCAGAGATTGAAGAAAGAGAGTAGTTTAAGAAGTATACGCTAGTTCACTTTGTCAAAGGAGCATATACACATAGGTTAATCGAGAAAAAGTAGCATATACATATACACACACTCCCACAAGAGGAAAAGCGCATACATGTTGGAAAACCAAGGTTTTGGTCCGAGGTACTTGGTCTAAGGTATTTTGGTCCTAGGTATTTGGTCTGAGGTATTAACCCTAGGGATTTCATCCAAGGTATTGGTCCTAAGTGGTTTTGGTCTGAGGTATTGACAAAGGATCTAACTATTATGAAACCAGCTCACAAAAAGATAGAAAAGATATATCAACGCCTTAGAATTCAACCTCTTTGAGGGGGTGACCTCATTTAAATTACACAAATGAATGATTATTTTATGATACAAATGAAAAGACCTCATTTCTATATATAGGAGCCTAAGGGGTCATAATATAATCAGATCCAACATAACAATAATAATGTAAGGGCACAATAATGACAATAGTGGGCTTCTCTGAGGCACAATAGTAACAATATGGGCACTACATGGGTACATCAATATAATAAGGGGGTTGTACTAATAACAATAAGGGCTTACCCTAGTAGTATAGGGGCCTAACATGCCCCTCTCCTTCAAAAATTGTTGTCCTCAACACTTGAGTATTTCTTTATGCTTTTGTATAAAATTATTGTCCTACCATGTGTAATCTTCAGCTAGTAAGTTCTTCCACTTGATGAGATACTCTGAAATTGATCGATTTCATAGCTGTCGGGTTCTTGATTCTATGACTGCTCCAAGTTCCAATATGATTTTTCCTTCCTCTTCAATTTCTAGAAATATTGTTTGAATTGGGATCTTTTGCAACTTTTTGAATAAGTGGTCATACATCTTTGTCCTTCTTCTATTCATCCCTTGCTTCGTTTACCCAATCTGGTTGGATAATAGAAATAGCACAAAACAATGCTTCCACATCCTCATCCTTTCTTGAGAGCGCATCTGCAACAAAAATTTGCTTCCATTTTCTATAGATGATGTCAATGTCATAACCCATCATATTTGTAAAACATTTTTTCTATTCTTTTAAAGATAATAGTTGTTCTAAAATGTATTTAAGGCTATCATGATCCATTGTTACTTGGAAGTGTCTTCCCATTCGGTAGAGTCGCCATTTCTTAAGTGCAGGTAGTATTGCCAACATTTCCTTCTCATAAATAGCTTACTAGAGATGAAGTAGTAAAAATACCCAATCACCTACATCAAAACACTTTTCACTATGATTTTGATCTACCTGTTGTTTCATTCGATTTTGCACCAAAGTGGCATTATCCTTTAAAAGTTGGAGAACTTGTTGTTGATGCTTGATGTGATATTTCACTGCTTGAACCTTTTTCTTCTTGATATGTCCTTCTATCTTTAGAGTTTGAGGAGCGTTAATTTCTTCCAATCCTTTTACAAGATATGGTCGGATTCATTTCTTGATGCTCGATGTGATCTTTCACTTCTTGAACATGTTTCTTCTTGATATGCCCTTCCATCTTGATAGTTTGAGGAGTAGTAATTCTGACCAATGAATTACAAGATATGGTTGGATTCATTTCTTCTTTCTCGATGTGATATTTCACTTCTTGCACCTTTTTCTTCTTGATATGTCCTTCTATCTTGAGAGTTAAGGAGTGGTAATTCTTCAATTCTTTACAGATAGGTCTGATCATTTCTTCTTTCTCTGGGGTTGGTCCTGGTGTTATCTCTTCTTTTGATGTTTCTTTGATCCTTTTCTTCCTCCCTTCATACGCTATGTAAAATAATTTCTTCTCTGAACACTTATGACTTTTAGTGCATTTTTCTATCACAATTGTTAAAATCCCTTTTTCCTTTTTTTCTTCCAATAATTGTGTTGTACCCTTTAGGTTGGGCAGGCTAGAGAAACTCACTTCATCTTTATAGTTTGTGAGGGGTACATTTCCTTGTTGCCATAATTTACTTCCACTATGTACAAAGCCTTTTACTTTTCCAATTGTTTGGTGTTGCTAAAGAAGGTGTTGTTCTTTGTATCCTCATAATGTTGCTATCATTTCCTTTTTAAAAAATTGACCACGTAACAAGTTGTTTATGAGAAAAACTTTTTATACCATAGGAAATTGATCTAGTTCTAAACTATGAAAATGCAATACATACCTTTTTAACAGTGGTACATCATGTAGATCAAAATATTGCTCCATCTGAAGTATCCAATTTACCGGATCCTTGCCATCAAACTTCCTCATATTGCCTTTTCTTGATTTTAGGAGCTCGATCTTGAAATGACTATAACTCTATAATTTCAATACTTCCAATTCTCAAATTGTGACCTACAATATCCCTATGCATCGTCTTTCCAATCCCACTAGTCTGATCCAAATTAGATTCTCCAAGGAAGAGTTATGCCAAATCTCCCATAGCGACCTGATTATAGACTAGTTCAGTAGAGAGAAATTGTATGACATGGCATGTGTCAGTGTTTCAACCTTTGGCTCTAAAAAATATATATAGGAAACTAAAATCCATCCTCTTTCTGTACCTTCTTATGAAATTTCAATCTGATTCTCAGAGAGAGAGTTATGATGATTTTCCCCAGGTCACCTATTTGGAATGTAATTCAAGAGTTTGCAAAAATAACAACTTTCTCAAATCATATCTCTGCAATTATAGCGCGAAAATCTCTAAAATTCGGACCCGAGATTCAGTGCGATTTCCTCTCAAATGGTTTTTTTTTTTCTCTTCTGAAACATTGTAGAAAAAAGTGAGAGTGAAAATTCCATGATGACCTATTTGGAACAGCAAAACCCTAGAATCCAAAGCTCTGATACCAAATGTTATGAAACTAGCTCACAAAAAGATAGAAAAGATAGATCAATGCCTTAGAATTTAGCCTCTTTGAGGGGGCAACCTCCTTTACATTACACAAATGAATTATTCTTTTATGATAAAAAATGAAAAGACCTCCTCTCTATATATAGGAGTCTAAGGGGTCATAATATAATCAAATCCGATATAACAATAATAATATAAGGGCACAATAATAACAATAGTGGGCTTCTATGGGGCACAATAGTAACAATATGGGCACTACATGGGTGCATCAATATAATAAGGGTATTGTACTAATAAAAATAAGGGCTTACCCTAGTAGTATAGGGGCCTAACACTAACTATATCAGGAGGAAAAGATCATTAGGCTAGTTTGTGCAAGTATTGAATATCTTATGAAGTGATAGATCAAATATGCAAGTTATGGGTTTCTGATTCTTTACTTGATCTCAACTAGGCATGCACCTATGTGGTTGATGATGGATGATGGATCGAGATCATAAGACTTGAAATGAATTATCATTATGTGGTTTGATCATGGATAGTCTAGATCTGAATATTGATGCATGTTTTATTGTTGGGCATGGAATCCCCCCAAGGCATGTTTTGGGGCTTAAAACTCAAGTTTTAAACCGATATTGTTGTAAAGATTCCGCGAATTGTGGGCACAGAGCGTGAAATGTATGATAGATTCATAGGGTTGTCCACCCTAGTATTGTAATGTAATGTCAATTGGATAGAACTACTCATGGTTTGCGGACCATGGGATTGTATAAATAAGAGCGAGGCTCTAAGTGTAAAAAAGAACTTAGTGATGAAGAAAAGAAAAGAAAGAGTCTAAGTATCTAAGTGTGTCTTTAGGTTGTAGGGTAGGAGAAGGCTCTACAGATCAGTGCACAGAGGCCTAGTAGTCTACAGCTGAATGCACGGACCCCTCCAGCTAAGTGCGCAGGGTAGAGTCGAGTCTGTAACCGAAGAAGAAATCAATAAAGAGAAGTTTTGTTACCAAATTGTGTATCTTTTCTTGGGTTAATGTATGTTTGATATAAGTTTTCAATATATTATTTATTTATTGCGCACGCTTGTATGAATGATTTATGTTGTTAAGTATAACTTATAAAATGCAAGTAGGCTAAAATATTCAACCAAATACTAGTAAGGACTTGGGTAATAGTAGCATTTGGCCCCCGATTAGGGTTGTGTGAAGGCATCATCTTAGGATGCAAGGTACGGAAAGTGCGTGTAGTGAAATGCATGCAGGGTTGAAGCGCGGACCACTTGAACTCATCAGACATCTCCAAGGTGTGGAAACCTGGTTCTAGAGCCCTCCCATACTACTTCGAGTGAGACCTCAGTCTGCGCTTCGTGAACTGTTGCTGAAAGGGCTAGTAGTACTGGGATTTATTTGGCTAAATTACATCTAAATCTAGGTCAGGCCCCAACAAGCCAACAAATGGTTTTGATGTCAGGACCAGGATCTACATAAGATATGTATGATGTCATGTCACTGGAATCCGACAAAGAAAGAAATAGAAGAGTGGTTGGACAGAAAGATTCATGAGTTCGTGGCACAGGAAAATAGGAATATGTGAGTATCGAAGAAAGAATGGTAGAGCACTAATATATGGAAATCCATGAATTTTTCTTTGCATCCTTCCCCTCTAAGTTGTACGAGTGGATCACAAAGTTAGCATACAATTAAGGAAGGTGTAGGCTTGACAAACCTATCGTGTGGACTCCAAAGTTGGTGCACAGAGTAGAAGCATCAAAAGATAAGATCGTGCATGCTATGGACCATTGCCTCAATAGAATTACAGGAGGATTTATCACTGAGTTTGTGGTAGATACTATAGTTAGCTACAGCGAAGTGGAACGATGCTTCCTCAAGGGACCACGAGGTAAGTACGTTAAATCTTTGAACACTTGGCTTAAAATGCTATTGTGTAAAAAGCGGGTTATGCGAATAAATTGAATTTTGGGGCTACGCAATGTGGGAAGATCTATAGAAATGAAGGTAGCGAAGAATTAGAGACTAGCCCCTTGATTTCACCTCTGTGGGAGAGTGAGGTGGGGCTCGTGAAAGTTTCACCAAGATGTGTGATCACTCTGATAAGGCAGCGAATTCTGCGCATACCACCCCCACCTACACCACCACCAGTTTTACCATCTTCACCCCCATCTCCACCTACGCCACCTCCGCCACCACCATAGTTCAATATGGTGAGTGTAGTAAAGTTGTCTGTGTTCAAAGGAGTAGGGAACAAAGATTCGGACCAATTTTGGTTCGTGGTAAACGCTGTATGGGAAGCACATGGAGTCACAGATGAAAATACAAAGAAGACAACTTTGGTAATCACCTTACAGGATCACACACTGATGTGGTACATTAAAAATTCCAATGACAATCCAAACGCAAGGATCATGGATATCCAAGCTGTGCTAAACAAGCAATTTAGCAAACCAAAATCAGAGACACAATCGATTATTGGATTTAAGGAAATCGAGATGCTTCTAGGTGAGACCCCCTAGGAGCTAGATTAGAGAGTGAAGAGGATGATTCATGAAGCCAACATGACCTTGACGGAGTGTCACTAACACCGCATATAAGGACCATGCTATCACAACATAAGCTATCCACTCAGGCCGAGGCCTTGGAAATTGCAATGAGACTACAGGAGACCCCGATACAATATCCTAGCCTTAGAGTCCAACAAATCCATGCGTAGTTGAAAAACTTGTGCCTAAAAATGTAGAGCTTGAAACAAGACAGGACAACTCACCCAAAAGTGTGTGAGGAGGCATGGTGCATAAAGTGCAAAGGTTAGGGCCATGACAAGGACCACTGTCCAGTCTTTGCGAACTACCTAGTAGGAGGAGGGATGATGCCATTGAGACTAGAGGCATAAGTAAGACCGAGCGTAGTGCCTAAATTATGGTGCACGATTTGTCAGATAGGAGAGAATCATGCTACAGATAACTTCCATCTATTATAGAAGTATACACAGATGCCCCAATAGTTGTTCTATAATTTCTGCAGTTCAGTAGGCCACGATGAGCGTACCTATAGAAGTTATGAATTGATGATGGATCAGACTCCTACCTACAGAGTTCAGACCGAAATGCAAGCCCTCAAACAAAATGCGGGGATGACATGCACTAGATTTAAGGGGCGCGGACATGGTCGAGGTGGAATGGGACTAGGAAGGGGATGCAGATAGCTAAATTATTTTAATTATGGAGGGCCAGAGCATTATGCCCTCGATTGTACAAATCTGGTGAGAGAATCATGTTTATATTATACCTATTTTGATCATGAGATAAAGGACTGCCCCACACTGATAGCGAGGTTGCACGATAAAGGAACCCTCTAGCCTCCCCCAACTCAGAACTTGTAAATGATGAGGTCTGAGCTGTGCAAGGAGGACCTAAATGTAAACATCTTGCTCCGAAACAGTATCACGATAGGAGATGACAAAGGCAAGTAGCCCGAAGAGAGTTCCTGGGTTCGCAAGGCTCCAATAAAGGAACCAGAGCTCGATTTGGAGCATGTGAAGGAGACATTCATGGAAGCTAATAAGAGCTTCATGGAGGCCTCCACTTCAGGTAGTAAAGACAAACTAGAACTGGAGATGGACCCATCAATGCTCACTACCTTTCTGGAGACATGCATGAAGCTGCTATGCGACAACAAAGTAGTGAAGGGACTACAAGAACTCATCACTAGATGTGCTAGACCTAAAATGAATTATCATTATGTGGTTTGATCATGGATAGTTTAGATCTGAATATTGATGCATGTTTTACTTTGCAAATTTTATGATTTAGGTATGACTAAAGTCTGGAATGGTTCTGAAGTTTTTAAGTTAGTATTTGCAGATTTGTACGCTAGTTCTCTTTGATAAAAGCGTGTATACACACTGATTCGACACATTAAAGAGCGTATACATTATGAAATATGATGTTTGAAGTTGCAATTGGTTCTGGGTTTGATACAAAGTTCTAGATTCTTCTTTGTGTTCTGGTGATTGTATTCTGGTGACAATGTTCTGAATGTTCAGATTGATTGATTGTGATTTGCTTCAGTGATGATGGGTTTTCAATGATTGATTTAGTTATGGTTGATTCAAAGATTGATGATTAGTGATTAGTTAATGCAGATGTATTTGATGGTTGTATTGCAGTGGTGATTGATTATGAGCTTCAATGTTACTGATGGGTCCAGTATGAAAATTTGATGAAACGAGGCCTTTAGATTGTGTTGTGTTCCAGGAGTATCCAATCTGAAAATTTGTGAAACATGGTCCCTGGTGGAAGAGAGAAGGTCGTAGCCCTCTGTAGGCTAGCGCCTACATACAGGTAAACATATCAGCTAGTACAAGAGCCAAGGGGTTGGAGCTCCCTTCTAGTAGCGGCTGGAAAATGAGTGAAGGTTGGAGCCTTCTATAGGCTAGTGCCTACATACTAGTAAATGGTTCGACTAGTACAAGATCCAGGGGGTTGCTGCTCCCTTCTAGTAGCAGTTGGAAAATTAGTGAACGTTGGAGCCTTTTGTAGGTTGGCGCCTATGTACTAGTT
>APFE030154807.1:26150-65849 GCA_000404065.3 Pinus taeda | reverse complement strand
AATCGAAAAATTCATTTGAAGTAAATTCCCCACCTCTGTCAGATCTGAGGCACTTAATTTTGTGACCTGATTTTTTTTAGCCATGGCTTTGAAGGATTTGAATTTTTCGAATGCTTCATCTCTGTGCTTCATAAGTCCTAACTAGACAAACCTGGAGAAATCGTCAATGAATAATATCAAGTATTCTTCTCCTCTAGGTGTTCTTTTACTGAACGGACCGCATGTATCTGTATGAACTAGCTCAAGAGGCATGCTAGCTGATCCTTCTTTCTCTGGAAGGTTAGTTCTGGTCTGTTTTCCAAACTGACATGATTTGCATATGGTGTTGTCAGGAATTTTGATATCTGGAAGATCGCGAACTGCCTGATATTTGCATGCTTTCCTTATTTGTGAAAAGCTTAGGTGTCCCACCCTCCGATGCCATAACCAGTGCTCATCATCCTTGCTTAGGTAGCATTGTTGTTGTCCTTCTTCAAATATGTATAGATTATTTTGAGTTCTTTTGCCTTTGATCACTGTTTTACCTTTATCAAGATCAGGAACAATACATCCATTTGATCTGAATATCACCTCGGTTCTTTGATCACACATCTGACTGACACTTAGAAGATTATGTTTCAATCCATCAACATACAAAACATTTCCAGCCTTGACCTTTTCTTTTAATTGAGCAATACCTTTTCCTTTTATGGTAGCAGGAGTATCATTTCCAAAAGAGACTTTCTTTCCTTTTCTAGAGCAGAATATGACTCAAGTTTTTCTTTATCACCTGTCATATGCTTTGAACATCCACTGTCAATGTACCATAGATTTTCTTGTCCCTCTACATAAAACGCTATCCCACATCTTTCCGGTTGAGATTCCTTTATTCTCCATGTTTTGGTGCTTGAAGCTTGTTCCTTTTTCTGCTGTAACCTGCTCCTGCATTCAGAATCTCCATGACCAAAGTTATTGCAAATAGAACATTCAACTTCATTTTCAAGAGCTGAAAAATTGTTATAGGTCCTTTTTGAAATCCCAGTCATACTCCTTTGTTTTTGAGCTTCTCTAGTCATGATTGTTTTATATGCAACACATTGAGCTGCTTTGTGACCAAAGTTATGGCAAGAAAAGCATTGTCCATTAAAAAAACTTCTGCGGTTATTGAATCTACCGGCCACGTGATTGTAATCTCTATTGTTATTCACCCTTGAATCAAATTGAGAGAATTTTACCTGTGGCTGATTGTAGCTTTTGTTCACCTTTAAGATGGATTGCCTCTGATAGTTTCTGTTTGCAATCTGTCCCTGCTTTGCCTCATGGTCTTCATTGTGCTTTTGTTCACTTCTTCTTGCTGCATCAAGATAGCTTTTTGAAGTGGATGCTTGAGAAGTTTCTCCATTATAGCCCAGACCTGTCTTGTTTAGAGGAGACCGCTGCACATTGATAATCTCATCCAAAGTTTCAGATCCTTTGACAAACTTAAGATTAATAGCTTTTGTTTTCTCAATCTCTTTTCTAAGACCAACAATTTTACCTTCTAATTTTTCAAGATGTCTTTCCTTTTCATCAATTTGAAATTGTAGAGTATCAATGATCATATTCTTCTCTTCTATACATCTCTTAAGTTTAGTAATTTCTTCATGAAAGTAGTCCACATCTATAGAATCCATATAATCATCATCTTCAAATGCCATTAACAATTTATATTCATTACCTCATTCATCTTCATCACTGTTTGATAGACCATCACTGTCTTCATGAGTGTAGTAGCTTTTTTTACTTGCACTCTGTTTCTTGTTCCATCTAGCAGGTTCCTTTCCTTTATCCTTATAAGGACATTTTGCAGCATAATGACCTACTCTTCCACAAGCAAAGCATTTAAAAGGCAACTTACCTCTGAACCTTCCAGAACCCCTTTGAAGATTTCTGAAAAAGTTTGATTCTTCTTCCTCTTCTTCTGGGACGTGGCTTGCTTCATAATAATCTCCTTTGCCTGATGCCTTGAAAGCAGCTTCTCTTCTATCTGATAGACCTCCCTTTCTCATTTCATAAGCAGTTAGAATTCCATGTAGCTGAGACATAGTAAGAATTCGTAGATTTTCTTTTTCTTCTATTGCAGATACTTTAGATTCAAACTTGGGGGACAATGATCTTAGAAACTTTTCAACCACAATAGCCTCTTTTATTTCTTCACCCAAATTTTTCATACAATTAACAATTTCATCTACCCGAAGAAAATAGTTAGCCACACTTTCATCATTATACATCTTGAGAGTCTCATACTGAATACTGAGAGTTGGAATTTTGGCACGCTTTACCTGTTCATCTCCTTCATAGCTTGTGACAATTTTGTCCCATATCTCTTTTGCGGATTTATAGTGCATTACCTTCATGAATTCCGTTTGAGATATACATCCTAATAAGGTACTAACTGCTTTTGCATTTGTTTCATACTTCTTTTTCTCGTCTGCATTTGTAGGAGTAGTTGAAGGAAAAGCATAGTATGTCTCTACAATGTTCCAAACTTCTGTACCAAGAGATTGAAGATAGGAAGTAACTCTTACCTTCCAATAGTTGAAGTTTGTTCCATCAAAAACCGGTGGCCTGATAGATGCTTCCCTCTCGTAGTTGCTCATGATGAAAGATTCTTCCTTCAAGCGATCAAGCTTCTTTAGAAGGACCTGCTCTGATACCAATTGTGAAAATAATACTGAGAGGGGGGGGGTGAATCAGTATTATCTAGAACCTTTTACAAATCTTCCTTATTTATACTTTGAATTATTTTTTGCCATATCAGTACCATAAAATAATGAAAATGAAACAAGAAAAACAGACAGTCACATCAAAGAACACCAGATTATAAGGTGGAAAACCCAATGTGGTGAAAACCACTTGCTGCAATATGTCTCTATCTTCTTTCAATTTAGAAACTCCTTTTACAATGGTCTTGTACTGGTGTAGTCCTTTACCAGTACGCAGGCTGCAACCTGCAGAGAGCTACAACTCTCTCTCGTTTTCCAGTCTTTCCTGGAAGGGGGCTACAACCCCCTACTTCTTTTCTTACAAGGACCACTTTTCATAAATTTTCAAACTGGATCCATATACATCAAGTACATATAAATTACAGTCAGTTGCAGTAACCAGATCAAAATAACAGAATTGAACCCAGAACACCTTATCAACAAAAAAAATTCAGTCAACAGAAGATCTTAAGTCAAATACGCAGTTTTCCTTTTACTGTCCTGCGTCGCTACGCACTTCACTCTCTGCTTCTCTGCGTATACCCGTAGAGCTCCTTCTTCTGCACTGCATGACCACACACTGCTTCTTCTACTGCGCTGCGTACAGTACACACCCAAATACACTATCGCGCCGCGTACTTCACTGAAGGCACGCACCCAAAGACACTATCGCGCCGCGTACTGTTTCTGTGCGCACGCACCTGAACCACCGTCGCTCTGCGTACCCACGCACTGCTCCTTCGTCGCCTTAACGTACCCACGCACTGCGCCTTTGTCGCCTTAGCGTACCCACGCACTGCGCCTTTGTCGCCCCTGCGTACCCATGCACTTATCCTTCTTCTGCTCTGCGTACCTATGCAGAGGCACCGTTAAACACCTGCGTACATCAGATTAGGGATGAATTTACAGATCACCAGTGTGCTACAGTTAGACAGATGCCCAGATCTGATCAAGTGCTCGGGAGATCACCCTTTACAAATTCACCTTCCACTTCACTTACATATAGATCAAGCTTTTTGAAACAATAACCCAAATATTTCAAATCTTAAGATATTCAACCCAAAAGCATACTAAGCCAAATGATCTCCTTTGCTTTATATAGGCAAGCTCTTCCTCAAATCAAGGATCATGGGGCTCAATAATAATAATAAAATAAAACAATACCACGGGCCAGAACCATGATAACAGAATACCGTCGGCTAAATACCAAGGGTTAAACATAAGGAACCCCACGTGTGCGCACTTTATTGCCTTGAAGTGTGTGCACTGGGGGTACGCACCTCATGAATGGGTAACCTGCGTGTCTGGACGCGGTCCCTGCACAGCGTACCTGCGGGTACGCATCTTCTGAACTGTTCTCCTGCATACTTCTTAATTTTCATCATATTGAGAGCCCTTGCCATGGGTGTTGCCATCAAGTACAACATCTGTAACCTATAACCATACCAGAAACATAATGCCAACATTCTTCTTAAGCTTCTTTCCCATTGTTCCACGAATCTCCTTCAAGCGATCAAGCTTCTTCAGAAGGACCTGCTCTGATACCAATTGTTGGAAATAATACTGAGAGGGGGGGTGAATCAGTATTATCAGATTAGTAAAACTTTTTCATTTTCTTACTCAGATTCATATACGCTACTTCAGTTAAGGATATCTGCGTGTATACGCGACTGTGTCTAAAGAAACTAGCGTATATCCAGATTATTTATAAGTCAGATAATCCATTACATGTTGATCTTTAGATAATGCATCATAACTTCATTGACCATATGAACAGTAAACAAAAGCAATAAACAGAACAGATCATCACACACAAGAAGCACACATGAACACCATGATATAAGGTGGAAACCCAATGTGGGTGAAAACCACCTACTGCAATTTGTTTCTATCTTCGTTTAATAAGAAACTTCTTTTAGAATGTACTAGTGCAGTCCTTTACTAGTACGTAGGCTGCAACCTGCAGAGAGCTACAACCCTCTCTCGTTCTCCAGCTTCTCCTGGAAGGGAGCTACAATCCCCATAGTTCTTGTACTAGCTAAGATACTAGTACGTACGTGCCGACCTACAATCTTCTCTCCTCCAGGTACCACGTTTCATAAATTTTCAGGCTGGATACACTGAAGCACAACTCTATAATCTGAAGGCCACATTTCATCAAATTTTCATACTGGACCCATCAATATCATTGAAGTACA
This sequence comes from Pinus taeda, assembly GCA_000404065.3. Lineage (NCBI taxonomy): Eukaryota > Viridiplantae > Streptophyta > Pinopsida > Pinales > Pinaceae > Pinus > Pinus taeda. The sequence continues at coordinate 60,928 of APFE030154807.1, read as the reverse complement.
CAACCCAATACTGAAACACTGAATCGTTGTTAACAAAAGCAGTCACCAGAACATAGAGCAGAACACTAAACTCTGCAACAATATTCAGACCCAACTGTATCATCAAAAATCATAGCTCAAATGGTATACGCTATTTCGACGAACAAAACCCGTGTACATACGCGCTTTTACCAAAGCCAACCCGCGTATAGATATATAAATATTCAATCATGACTTGCAGCTATTTCAAACTTAAGTTATACCCATTTCAGAACATTACTTGCATCAGTATACATATCTAGAATAAACATAATCAATCATATAGAGATAGTTCATTTCAAACCATTTGGTCCCGATCTATCCTTAGATCTTGTTCTCCATCAACTTGTGAGATCCCTCCTTAGCTTAGATCAAGCAACCCATAACCTGCATACTGGATCTCATCCTTCATCAGATATTCAAGACTTTCTTAATTTCCCTTTGCTTAATGATCTTCTTCTCCTTTTATAGTCTTAGGCCTTGCTCAATACCATGGTCCAAAACCATATCAAACCAATACCATGAACCCAATACTAGGGATCAACACATCTCACGAGATACTACGGTCCAAAAATCATAGGTTCAAATTCCAAGGACTAACCGCCACAGACCAAAGGTATGTTTTCCAACATATACGCACTTTTCCTTGCATGAATGTGTGTGCATACGCATACACGACTTTGTAACGACTAACATGTGTGTATACATGGATCTGTCATGATGAACCTGCATATATGTATTTTCTCTTCATTCTTGTAGTCTTTGTTCATCAATTCCTTGCTGCTGACCTTCTGCACTTTGATTTGTCATCTGTGTGGTTTTGCCATCAAGGACAACACTTGTCTCATAATGCCAACAATCTCCCCCTTTGGACTTAATGGAAAAGCTAACTTGTCACACTTAGAACTATCATATGATTCCTTTGAGTTGTCTTGCATCCCATGCATTCAGTCACATCTGATATCTCTTCTATATATGCATCTAGTTATATGTAAGTGAGATGATCTTCTAAGAGAGGGTTGCCATCAAGTACAACACATGCATCATAATGCCAACAATCTCCCCCTTTGGACTTGATGGCAACAAAACCAAATCACTCTCCCCCTTTGACATCAAGGGCAAAGGGCGAACCAAGATATTCTCTTTCCAAGATAAGCATACTGCTGTTCATACTCTGCCTGAGTACCTACTGAAGTCTTTGAATGAGCTCCCCCTTTGTATGTGCCAAGGTGTACCAATCTGTCCATGCTACATGCTGAAAGCTCTGCTATTGCTGAATAGTGTTGTTCAGGCTCCCCCTGACTGTAGGCAAGGTCTGCAGAAAGATGTTCTTCAAGAAGAACCAGGACTTATGCATCATAAAAGACCTTCTTATCACCAAAAGACTCAATACATACACCTATCACCCAACCAAGTGGGACTTGACTCATCTACCCAACCAAGTGGGGATACATCAAAAGTTTACACATGATAGAACAAGAACATTACATCATCCATCCTAGGCATAGTGGGGAAACAAATATAGGCCGTTACATGACCTTGATACCATATAAGAAGAAGATACATGACATAGAGATGACACATTTAAAACAAGACTTATGAAAGTCACCAACAACTGATAGCAGCAGCAACTGTCAATCACCATTTAGATCAGCAACCAAGATTTCCTTCTGTTCTCCTTCTGTACTTGATCTACCTGAAATCAATAACAGCTATGAACCAGAACCAAAAGCTTCTAAGAAAATGCCAACAATGCATTATTAGAAGATTATTTGCTCCCCCTACAGCTGTGCCAGATGGTCTCTGTCATCCCCATATGAGAATCCTCTCACCCTGAGTCTGGCTCACTAATTTCATTCAAACCACCATATACGCGACTGTATCCACAGAAATAGGCGTATATACGCGGATACTCCTTATTAAACTCGCGTACAACAACTTGCAAACGTCCTGTACCAAGGTATGTTTGCATATAGAAATCAATTCAGCATCATACATCATTCACATTATATCATATGTGAAAAACACCATAGTCATCATCATCAAGATCTGCATGACCATCCATGTAACATTATATGGGAATATCCCACATCTGATAACCACCAATCAACATATGTGAGAATCAACCTATCATATAACAATATCATGTCTCCAACAATGCAACTTTGAGTAATCATGCATGTATCCAGCACTATGTATCTTGAGCACAAGATCACTTGTCAAGGCTTCTTTATATCATCAACATCAACAATCCTCATCCACATGATCACCAAGTACCATAGGGATCCTGCAACATAACTGTATTATATGATCTTCATGCATGTGATGACAGCAGCATATGAGAGACTTCATCATCAAGTAATGACGTTGTGTATTCAAGCTTTGTACTTCTCCATATCATGTAAGCATCATATATGCACCATCAATCCACAAGTATGATCTGATCATCAACTATGTAACCCTAAGAATCATATGAGATTTTATCATGGACAACTCATAACCACATTGTAGCAAGATACATTATTTTATCCATATAAGCATCACCACCAAGAACTATTAACCATAATGCCAACAATGCATTATTCAAGGCATATTCTCCCCCTCAACCTGTGCCATCTGTTTACTGTTATATGCATATAATAAGCATGAGGACATCATCATCATCAAGTTAGGATCAAAACACTTCTAAACATCTTACAAGTAACAAGACATTTCCACACATTCTTAGTAGACTGTAACTATAACCAATAGAGCAAATAATGGACTGAATCATATCCGATACTTTTTCTGAGCCTGTCCCCACTGCCTTTCCTTTGACTGACATATACGCGACTTTGCAGTGTATAACTCGCATATATACACGACTTCCCTTCATGAAACTTGCGTATTAGATTTAGGACACTGAAGATTAACACTTTCAACTCCCCCTGAGTCTGTTATGTCTGTGCTGTGCTGAGCATCTTGTGCTGTGCCACATCTTTCTGACTGAACTTCCTTCTTCTTCCATACCTTCAAGCATGTTGATGATTTCTTCTTATCATGAACTTTGTTCCTGCAAACTTTTTCTCTATGTGCAAACTTGTTACATGCATAGCATCTTACATGTTTTATATTCCTCCTGAAGCAATCAGTAGCTTTGTGACCATACATGTTGCAAGCAAAACAATATCCATTAAAGTAACTTGAATGTGATGATGTTTCTGCATGATGGTCTTGAACCCTTCTTCTTCTGAATTTAGCTGCAATATGTCCAAGATTATGACATACATAACATTCAATATTATTCATCTGAGCAAATGGCTGACTATTACTTCCATAGTTAGGAGTAAAAGATTTTCTTTGAAGAATCCCTTTTCTTGATTGTTGATGGGTTTGATATTTCATATCCTTGTTGATCATTTTAGATCTCTCTTTAGAGTTCCTTGCTTCTCCTTGTGAGCTAGATTCAACTTTAACAGATTCATGGAAACCAAGACCAGTCTTGATAGCAGGAGACCTTTGACTACTAATAATATCATCCAAGATCTTAGTACTATCTTGAAATCGTAATAGTTTATCCATTTCTTCTAATTTACCTTTCAAGATATTTACCTCAACTTGATGTTGCTCTTCCTTTTCAAGATACTGCTTCTTCACGTTCTCTTCAGCATTTCTTTCTTCTTCCAACTGACGTATTAGATTGAGAATCTCCTTTTCTTATTCTTCATTCACATCCTGCAGAATTGACGAACTACATGATAGTTCATCTTCATCTGATTCTGAATCTGAAGTGCTTCTTATGCCTAATCCCCAATCAATTCTCCCACTGCCATAGTTCTTTTGAGATGTCTTCTTCTTCTTCGGTGCTTTCTTCTTAAGCTTCTTTCCCATTGTTCCATGGATCTCCTTCAAGCGATCAAGCTTCCTCAGAAGGACCTACTCTGATACCAATTGTTGGAAATAATACTGAGAGGGGGGGGTGAATCAGTATTATCAGATCAGTACAACCTTTTCATTTTCTTACTCAGATTCATATACGCTACTTCAATTAAGGATATCCGCGTGTATACGTGACTGTGTGTAAAGAAACTAGCGTATATCCAGATTATTTATAAGTCAGATAATCCATTACATGTTGATCTTTAGATAATGCATCAGAACTTCATTGACCATATGAATAGTAAACAGAAGCAATAAACAGAACAGATCATCACACACAAGAAGCACACATGAACACCATGATATAAGGTGGAAACCCAATGTGGGTGAAAACCACCTGCTGCAATTTGTTTCTATCTTCCTTTAATAAGAAACTTCTTTTACAATGTACTAGTGCAGTCCTTTACCAGTATGCATGCTGCAACCTACAGAGAGCTACAACCCTCTCTCGTTCTCCAGCTTCTCCTGGAAGGGAGCAACAACCCCCATAGTTCTTTTACTAGCTAAGATACTAGTATGTAGGTGCCGACCTACAATCTTCTCTCCTCCAGGTACCACATTTCATAAATTTTCAGACTGGATACACTGAAGCACAACTCTATAATCTGAAGGCCACATTTCATCAAATTTTCATACTGGACCCATCAATATCATTGAAGTACTCAACCCAATACTGAAACACTGAATCGCTGTCAACAAAAGAAGTCACCAGAACACATAGCAGAACACTAAACTCTGCAACAATATTCAGACCCAACTGTATCATAAAAAATCATAGCTCAATTGGTATATGCTATTTGGATGAACCAAACCCGCGTACATACACGCTTTTACCAAAGACAACCCGCGTATAGATCTATAAATATTCAATCATGACTTGCAGCTATTTCAAACTTAAGTTATACCCTGTTCAGAACATTACTTGCGTCAGTATACAGATCTAGAATAAACATAATCAATCATATAGAGATAGTTCATTTCAAACCATTTGATCCCGATCTATCCTTAGATCTTGTTCTCCATCAACTTGTGAGATCCCTCCTTAGCTTAGATCAAGCAACCCATAACCTGCATACTGGATCTCATCCTTCATCAGATATTCAAGACTTTCTTAATTGCCCTTTGCTTAATGATATTCTTCTCCTTTTATAGTCTTAGGCCTTGCTCAATACCATGGTCCAAAACCATATCAAACTAATACCATGAACCCAATACTAGGGATCAACACATCTCACGAGATACTACGGTCCAAAAATCATAGGTTCAAATTCCAAGGACTAACCGCCACGGTCCAAAGGTATGTTTTCCAACATATACACGCTTTTCCTTGCATGAATGTGCGTGCATACGCATACGCAACTTTGTAACGACTAACATGCGTGTATACGCGGATCTGTCATGATGAACCTGCGTATATGTATTTTCTCTTCATTCTTGTAGTCTTTGTTCATCAATTCCTTGCTGATGACCTTCTGCACTCTGATTTTTCATCTGTGTGGTTTTGTCATCAAGGACAACACTTATCTCATAATGCCAACAATCTCCCCTATTGGACTTGATGGCAAAGATAACTTGTCACACTTAGAACTATCATCTAATTCCTTTGAGTTGTCATGCATCCCATGCATTCAGTCACATCTGATATCTCTTCTGTAAATTCATCTAGTTATATGTAAGTGAGATGATCTTCTAAGAGAGGGTTTCCATCAAGTACAACACATACATCATAATGCCAACAACCAATCCCAAGGACTCCAATCCTTCTTACTTTTGAGGCATTAACCCCAAGGAATCTAATCCTTCTCACTTTTGAGGCACCAACCGCAAGGTTTCCAACCCAATCTTGTGAAGGCATACTTAATAGTAATGTTCTTCTCTCAAAAATCTTCTTTACTGAGATCTGTCTGTTTACAACTTCATTGTAGTCTCCATGCTACAACATCAATCACAACTAGTCTTCTTATTAAGAAGTATTTACAACTCTTCATACTGTCCACACAGAGTCTCCAATAGCCTTCATGACCTTTGATAATGTCTCCACACAACTTTAGTGAGTCTACTATTAGCTGCACTAGGCTTTACATAAGAACTAACTTTCTATTCAAGCATATGTTCTTACTGTCACAGTGAATGCTTCAACATAACTACTTCTCTGCTGAATACTTCTCCCCTTCAACTGTCTCCTGCCCTGTTGGTCCTTCGACCCTTTTTCCATTTTGCTAGACCCTCTATTGTTGCCTCTGTTTCCTTTAGCCATTTTCAACAACATTCAACACTACTTGTTCTCTATTTTTGTATCTCCTTGATGCCTTTGACCATTAGTTTCCTCTTTCCGCTGGCTCTTTGGCTTCCTCCTCAGGCACTGTAGTTTCCTCTGCCTCACTTGATCCTTCAACTTCCCTCCTTGGGCGCTGTAGTTTCCTCTGCCTCACTTGATCCTTCAGCTTCCCTCCTTGGGCGCTGTAGTTTCCTATGCCTATTCAGATTAGCCATTACTTCGCGAACATGTTAACACAGAAGAGTAGGCCGTATTACAAAGGCAATGATGCTTATTAACCGATATAAGAGACAACCCCTTTTTTCCTTTAATAACATTCATACATAGGACTTTATCGTTTAACGGACATGCCACATCCCAATCACAATCATAGTCGGCTTTCGTTCAGGCCTCCTGAACTATCATGAGTGTTTCTTATGCATTTTTGCCTTCAAACCCAGCATAATGAAAATATTCAAATACACAGGAATATTTGAGAAAACACGACCGAAACTCTAAAGGGCAGACTCCAAATGCATTACGCCCGCAATTATAACTTTATTAGGTCCGCAGTGTAATCGCAATTGGCAGTTGTAGCTTATCGCAACCTTGTATAGGTTGGGCCCATAACATCGCCGATGGCTGATGGCCCTACTAGACGTGATATAATATTGAGATGTGTAACAATCGGACCATTAAGTCTGCGATGCATATCAGAATCAACACTTTTGAAGTGGCAAGGCCTTAAGCACTTGCGATGTGTTGGATGCGACATAACAGTAAAGTCATATTGTAATATTTAAGCAGGTCTGCAACATATCGTTATTATATATATATTATATATAATATATATAATATTATATATATATATATATATATATATATATATATATATATATATATAATATATATATATATTATATTAATATTATATATATATATATATATATAATATATATATATATATATATATATATATATATCAGAATCAATGCTTTTGAAGCGGCAAGGCCCTTAAGCACTTGCGATGTGTCAGATGCGACATAACAATAAAGTCAATATTTAATGTTTAAGCGGGTCCGTAGCATTTATATATTCTATTATATATAATATATTATAAATATATATATATATATAATAAAATATATATATCTATATATATATATATATATATATATTATATATATAGATAATATTATATATATATATATTATATATATATATATATATATATATATATATATATATATATTATATATATATATATATATATATATATAATATATAAATATATGTTGCAATTTACAAGTGTTAATGCAACAAGGCTTAGAGCCCAAATAATAACCATATATATGAAATACACTTAAACCCGCTTTGAAGTGCTTACCCAGACTTCACTTGTTTATACACCTGGACATATATGTCGTCGGGTCTGAAAATATATATCACAATCGGGGGTTTTGGGGGTGAGGGCATATAATCGAACCCACCAATTACAATATCGTCGATCTGATAGTGTATTCCTCTATATGTACACTATTCTCCGCTTCGATAGTGTATTCGAGTACAACTATGATTTCCGCTTTCGATAGTGTAAATGCATATATATATGTGTTTGCGCCTCCGATAGTGTATTTGCATGCATATACACTATATTTCTCCTGATAGTGTATTCTTCATATACATATCTTATATACAGCTCCACTCCTTTTAACTCTTCTGCTCTTCTTTATGCTCTGCTCCTTTAACTCTTCTACATATATGTATTCTTCTCTTCTTTGGCTGGCACATATTATTCTCGATACGAATCTTCAGCATGTATTACTCCCGATAAGTTTCCTCCTAAGCTCTAATGGCTCTTTTTTCTCCTCTGATGGCTCTGTCTTCTCTTTGCTCCTCTGATATGCTCTCCCATAGCTCCGTTTTGCTCTCTGCTTCCTCCGATAGCTCTGTTTTCTCCATTTGCTCCTCTGTTTGCTCCTCTTTTTTCTATGTTTCTCCTCTTGCTCCAATGTGGCTCCTTTGGCTTGGCAATGTATTTCAAAGACCTCCTTTGATACCTTCATACCTTTGATGGATTCTGCCTTTTCTAATATGGCTCTCTTGCTCTGATATTCTTCAATATGCCTCTCTTGCTCTGATATTCTACAATAGCTTTGATATGCCTCCTTTGTTAACTCTTCCATTAACAGACTCTCTCTTATGGCTTAGTTAGCCTGATAGCCTTGCTTCTGTCTCTTCATGGATTTGCTCTGCTTCCCCTTGGCTTCATATCATCATCTAGTATCTAGAATATTGCCATATTGACATCAATGACAACTTGGTCAACAATCTCCCCCTTTGTTAATGTTGGCAATATTCTTCTACTCTCCCCCTTTGACATCAATGGAAAAGGAGTGCTCTAGGACTCCCCCTATCAAAATTCTTATGTTCTTCATGAATGGTAGATTTTCATGGGTCTGTGACTCCCCCTGTCATAGTGCTCTTCTTTTTACTCAAGATAGAAGGATTGATGCTTTATCATCAATTAGCACATTATTCCCTCTTCATGTCTCAGAACTACTTTATCATGGCTTGAACAATGCTTAAAGATGCTCTACTTCAATGATTTCAAGCAGATTGAAAAAAGCCATACACCAAGTGTCCAAGTTCAGGTTTTTATGCTTCAATCTAGATTGTTGTCTCCACAGTCAGAATTGAGAGGCCTTCATAGTCCGAATCAAGAGAAAATGGCACATAAATTTTCTTTCTTGCCATCTTTCCTCAGAATTGAGTTCCTCTGTGTTTATGTGCATATCTCTACATGTTATTTCTGCTAGCAGATTTAGATATCCAATTTGTGACTGTATTTTAAATTCATTTTGCTAATTTGCATCTTCTTGTAATGATTTAGTTCTATTATATGTTGCCAGTTGCTCTTACTTAAGACTCCATTCCAGATGTATTTGTCTGTTTGAAGATTACCTCTATTAGTGTCCACAATTTATCTGTTCTCACATTAAATCCTTGATTCAAGACATTTAGCATCTATAATATCAGCACCATAGTTATTTTCCTATTTCTCTAGCATTAGATGACTTTCTCTGTTGCTCCATATACTACATAGTGATTAATGGAAATAACCTTTAACAACAGTCCAAAGAATGGTTACAAGATCATGTTCTTCAATGGAGTAACCCTGAGAAATGATCTTTATCAAAGAATGACTATTAATATAGCTCAACAAGGATTTCATAGGGACCATTTCACTAATAGCTTCTACAATAATGATCAAGAATCACAGAATCCCCCTAGCTGTATGCATCATCTCTTTTGGCAGAGTCTTCCCATCAAATGCTTAGATTGTCAAAATTCAGGCCAATGACATATGTTGTTGGCTAGAGAGTTCAAGGGACTTTCGGATTGTATTTGCTTCCTTCTCCATACTTGTGTAACTTTCTTCTTTTGCATGGTTCTAGCTTGTGTAAGAGCCCATTAAGTTACAATCACGTGCCATATGACCAATGTTATGACACTTGAAACATTCTACATTGTTCATGAATAAGAATTCATGATTTCTTCCTGCAAAATTGTTTCTTGGAGATTGTTGGGGACTATAATATCTATCTCTATGAGATGGTTGGGGACCACAACATCTATCTTTATGATATGCTTTACAATATTTTGCCATGTGACCAAAGTTTGTACAAGAACAACAACAACCAAAAAATTATCTTTGGTACCTGGGAGATGGAGATTTCCTTGATGTACTTCTGAAGCCTTTCTGCCTTGAGATCCTTTGATCATAACTATTGCCTCTTGCATCTTTGACATCATCTACATTTCTTCTTGGAGCAAGATTTGTTCTATTCTAGCCTTGACTTTTCTCCTTGCCTTTGCTAGAACTGGGAGCATCACCATTTCTTTTTGGGTTCTTCACATCCCTTTTGTTGGAAGCATTTTCATTCTTATTTGAGGACTCACCTGCATACCCGAGACCTAATTTATCAAATGGAAATATGTGATAGCTGAGCATGTCATCCAAGGCCTGAGAGTTATTCAAAATTGTGTTCATCCCTTCAATCGTTTTTCTGAGGAAGACAATCTCTTCTTCCAATATTTCACACTCATTATTCTTCTTATCAAGTTGTTTCTCAGTTTCTTCCTTGATACGAGTAGCTTCATTTTCTTCTATTTTAAGGGAGATGACACCTGACTTCATTTTGAATATTTCTTCGTTCTTTGCTTGACTGCTCTCCATTTCTTCCTTGATCCTTGTAGCTTTACATGTTTAAGCCTTGAGAAGCTTGATGTTAGATTTTAATTTGAAGATTTCTTCATCCTTTGCTTTTAGTTGACAGATCATGGTGTTTCTTTCCTTTCCTGCTTCATCAACCTATCCTTCTATGATTTCCAACACTTCCATGGTCTTTTCAACTCCTTGTGATTGTTTCCTTGCTTCTTGTAGTTGAGATTTGAGAGAGGATACCTCTACCTTGTACTGACCAATCTCTTCTTCAAGTTTGTTCAAGCTCTTGTACCTTTATTCAAGTTGACTTGACAAGGTATCTTCCCGTTTCTTTTCTTTATCCAATTGATTTGTCATGGATATGACTTATTCATGATGCTTTCTTTTGCTGTGATGAAATTCCTTCTTAAGCTTAGAAAGATCTTCATCCTTTTCTTGTACTTGAAGCTTGACAAGATCAATTTTATCCCTTGTTTGATCTTGGTCACCAGCTAGTGCTATCTTCTTAAGTTCCTCATTTTCCTTTTTCAAATTGTTAATCTCTTCCATGGTAGCCATAAGTTGAGCGAGGAGATCTTCTACAAAATCTTTTTCATTCTCTTCATTTTCTAGGTCTGCTTTAGCCTTGATGCCATCATTATCATTTTTAGCTTCTATGATGGGTTCTGGATTTCCTTCTTGATTTCCATCATCTTCTTAACTGATGGGCATGGTCAATGCTCCTTTTGAGTGAAGGTCATGAAGTTTGTCCCATATACCCTTTGTTGATGAATATTTTCCTAGATTGTTCTTTATAGAATCAGGTAGCCCATTCAAGATTACCTTCATTGCTTTTGCATTGTAGTCCTTGGATTCTCTATCCACCCTGCTATCATCAATCACTGATTTCCAAATTTCAATGCCTTGAGTATGTAATAAATTCCTCATTCTTACTTCCCATATATTAAAGTTCCCATTGAACCATGGATCCTCCTCAAATTGATTGTCTTCTATTTTAGTAGTAGAGGGAGACACATCCTTAGGAGGACTGGATACTTTCTTACTTGATTTCACCATTTGTGTTCTAAGGCTCAAAATTCAAGCTGTTAGGCTTTGAATGAAGGTACTGGCTTTGATACCAATTGTTGGAAATACTTGGGGGGGTGAATAAGTATTTCTTTTTCCGACTATTGTTTTACCAATTAAAACATTTATATTCAGAACATAAGATGAGCAACAAGAATAAATGATTTTATTAATATAACCTTTGCAGTAAAATAGATACAATATATAAGTGGTTGCAATCAGTTTCCAAGCACCAACTTGGACTTTTGTGAGGCTTTAACCTCCAAAGCACCAACTCTATTTCGCCAAGGCACCAATCTTGGACTTAGGAGCACCAACTCCCAAGGACTTCAATCCTTCCAGTTCTTGAGACACCAGTCCCAAGGACACCTATCCTTCCTACTTCTGAGGCACCAATCCCAAGCACTTCAATCCTTATTACCTCTGAGGCACCAGCCCCAAGGACTCCAATCCTTCTCACTTCTAAGGCACCAACCCCAAGGGTTCCAACCCAATCTTGTTAATGCATGTTTGATAGTAATGTTCTACTCTCAGAACTCTTCTTTACTGAGTTTTGTCTGTTTACATCTTCACTGTAGTCTCCATGCTAAAACATCAATGACAACTAGTCTTCTTGGGAAGAAGTCTTTATGAATCTTCATACTGTCCACACAAAGTCTCCAATAGCCCTCATGACCTCTGATAATGTCTCCACATAGCTTTAGTGAGTCTACTATTAGCTGCACTAAGCTCTGCATAAGAACCAGCTTTCTGTTCAAGCATATGTTCTTACTATCACAATGAATGCTTTAGCATGACTACTTCTCCCCTTTGTCTGTCTCTTGCCTTGTTGGTCCTTCTGCCCTTTTTCCGTTTTTCTGGACCCTCTATTGCTACCTCTGTTTCCTTTAGCCTTTTTCAACAACGTTCAACACTGCTTGTTCTCTATTTTTGTATCTTCCTGATGCCTTTGACCATTAGTTTCCTCTTTCTGCTGGCTCTTTGGCTTCCTCCTCAGGTTGTTGTAGTTTCCTCTGCCTCGCTTGATCCTTCAACTTCCCTCCTTGGGAGCTGTAGTTTCCTTTGCCTATTCATATTAGCCACTACTTCACGGACACGTTAATATAGAAGAGCAGGCTGTATTACAAAGGAAATGATGCTTATTAACAGATAGAAAAGAAAGCCCCTTTTTTATTTAATAACATTCATACACATGAATTTATCGTTTAAGAGACATGCCACATCCAAATCACAATCGCAATCGGCTTTCGTTCAGGCCTCCTGAACTATCGGGAGAGTTTCTTATGCATTTTTTCCTTTAAACCCCACACAATGCAATGATTCAAATACACAGGAATATTTGAGAAAACACGACTGAAACTCTAAAGGGTGGACCTCAAATGCATTACGTCTGCATTTATAACTTTATCAGGTTTGCAGTGTAATTGGAATCGGCAGTCGCAACTTATCGTAGTCCTGTATAGGTTGGGCCCACAGCATCGCCGATTGCCGATGGCCCTCCTGGACGTGATATAATATTGAGCTGTGTTACAATCGAACCATTGGGTCCACGACATATATTGCAATTGGCGCTTTTGAAGCGGCAAGGCCTTAAGCACTTGCGATGTGTCGGATGCGACATAACAATAAAGTCATATTGTAATGTTTAAGCGGGTTCGCAACATATTGGCTAATATATATAAATATATATATTATATTATATATATATATATATTATATATATATATATATATATATATATATAATATATATATATATAATATATAATATATATATATATATATATATATATATATATATATATGTTGCAATTCGCAAGTGTTAATGTAGCAAGGCTTAAAGCCCAAATATAACGATATATATGAAATACACTTAAACCCACTTTGAAGTGCTTACCCAGACTTCACCTGTTTATACACCCAGACATATATGTCATCGAGTCGCACATATATATAGCAATCGGGGTTTTTGGGGGCGATGGCATATAACTAAACCTGTCGATTACAATATCGTCGATCCGATAGTGTATTCCTTTATATGTACACTATTCTCCGCTCCGATAGTGTATTCCGATACAGCTATGATTTCTGCCTCCGATAGTGTAAATGCCTATATATATATATGTGTGTTTGCGCCTCTGATAGTATATTTGCATGCATATACACTATATTTCTCCTGATAGTGTATTCTTCATATACATATCTTATATACAGCTCCGCTCCTTTTAACTCTTCTGCTCTTCTTTATGCTCTGCTCCTTTAACTTTTCTGCATATATGTATTTCGCTCTTCTTTCGCTGGCATACATTATTCCTAATAAGACTCTTTGGCATGTATTACTCCTGATAAGACTCCTCCTGAGCTCCGCTAACACTATTTTCTCCTCTGATGGCTCTGTTTTCTCTTTTCTCCTCCAATATGCTCTTTGATAGCTTTGTTTTGCTCTCTGCTTCCTCCGAAAGCTCTATTTGCTCCGTTTGCTCCTTTGTTTGCTCCTCTTGCTCCAATGTGGCTCCTCTGGCTTGGGAATGTCTTTCAAAGACCTCCTCTAATACCTTCATACCTTGATGGCTTCTACCTTTTCCGATATGCCTCTATTACTGTGATATTCTACAATAGCTTTGATATGCCTCCTTTGTTAACTCCATTAACAGACTCTTGCTTATGGCTTGGCTATCCTAATGTCCTTGCTCATGTCTCTTCATGGATCTGCTCTGCTTCCTCTTGGCTTCATATCATCATCTAGTATCTAGAGAATTTCCATATTGACATCAATGACAACCTAGGTCAACAAGATGTATACCCTAGGGAGATTGTATGCCCTTCCATGCAGGGGGACTTCCCCCGCCATAAAAATAGATGAAACATTGCCTTGTAAAATATTGTAATTTCATAGTCAATCTAGGTTATTCATTAGGTAGATGATTTGATTGTAGAAGTTATTTAATTTAGGGTTTTTTTTTCCTAGAAGGAAACCCTCTATTTATATGAGGGAATTGTATTGCAACTGTGTATTATGATTTTGTGCTAGAGAGAGAGAGGAGGCTATGTGAGAGCGAAGAGGAAATTACAACGGATCTGTTGTAGGTTGTATCTCTTCATTTTGCAGGATAATATAAAAGGAAGGACTGGCTATTTCTCCGTGTACATAGCCCAAATTGGGTTAAACATGTATATATGTGTCTCTCTTGTTCTATGCATTTTCCGTGTTTGTGTTTCCGCAATATTTTATGTGTTCCATTTTTCTGTAATATATAATTTTCTAGCAACTGTGAGCTACGGAATCGACTCCTCATATTCCTTATCTATACCTCTACTATTTGAGTTCGGATCTAATTGACCCACATGTATGACTAATCTATCTGTTTTGGATATGAATCGGGGTAATGTTCTCTCTCTCTCTCTCTCTCTCTCTCTCTCTCTCTCTCTCTCATCTCTCTATATATATATATATATATATATATATATATATATATATAACTGTTTAAGGTAAGCAATCCTATGGTGGAATTAGGAATGCAGTTGGAACATTTGACCTTGCACACTTCCTATGAGGAGAAGAGAAATCAAAAAATAAATAAGGGAAAATGGAGATGGAAAGAAACTCTGAAAAACTAAGGAGCTTCACTTGGTGATAATGTTAACCCCAAGAGACTGAAAGGTAGGATTACTACCTCCAAGAACAAGCCCAAGTCCTCCATCATCATGATGACCAAGGAAAACATTAACGCCCTCCATTCCCATGCTTTGGAGATCTACAATCGTTGTGACATGGGGGAGAGCATGGCCACATTCCTCCAAAGGAGGTAGTAGGGAATATATGTTTTAAGTGACAACGAAATCGTGAACATTATTACCCTCCACTAACCAGTGACCATTGACACACTCATATCTCTACAAGTTTGCTTCAAGATTCTTTCATTTTTGGTAGTTTTTTTCTACTAATTTCTCCTCCCTCCTAACGATTTGCTTATATGGTGGGCAAAGATATGTGGTTCGAGGAAATATTATGGGTGTGATGTGGCTTCTAGTTATGTTGTGATCATTACGACTTCCTTTATGGATGCTACTTATGATCACCTCCCACTACATGAGGAACAACCATCACCTATCCAATTAGGGTTTTAGTCGTTACTCCTTGCTACCCCCCTACAGAGCAATACACTCATCATGTATAACATGCCTCCGAATTTTGTTACAAATTGCACACCTCTACAAGATGATCACATCTATATGTCACTGGTCTTTTCCTGACCTCCCATTATCGAGCACCCAAAAGTTCGGAGGTGTGGAGCTCCACATAACTAGAAAAATCTACCAAAAGCATCAACCAAAATACCGACAATGAAAATGTTGTAAGTGGAGGTGCAGAGATTAACTATGCAAGTTCAGAGGTGCGAAGCTCCACATAACCAAAAAATGTTTGCCAAAAGAATCAACTAATTAATTAGAACCTAGTTGCGTAACACATATTCAAAATATCTTCGTTGCTTCTTCTTGGTGCTCATTTATTACAATGACATTGGGATAGAACCATGTAAGTGGTTTCATTAGCATACCTTTTCTCTTGATCCTTTTTGTTTAAAATTGACTCTTTCTAGGCATGTAGAAGCAACACATTTTTGGTAGTGCACCAATGTAGACACAACATGATGTTCCCCAGTAATTCTTCCATCTATTGACTTGATTCCAATGTAAATTTTAATTGTGAAAAGGCTTTAATTGTGCAGAAGTGGTTAAACTTCCAGTAAAAGAGAGAAATATATTACTGAGATTCTTGTCTCAGAGAACCCAAACATAAATCTCTATGGTGTGAATCTCATTCCATGTTTTCTTATCTATTGAAAAAAGAAATTTATCGTTGGATAGTTATAATAAATCACATCACTTTGTTGTATATTCTCGAATTGCAAACATAAGACTTCTCTATCCAATTAGTCAAATTATTGTTATATATATGTGACGGTCCAGCGGACAAAGCTGTTCATTGTGGGTGACCAACAATTGCGAACTTCTTGTATCCTAAGTGGCTAATTCTGGAATGCACAAAGTTTATCATTAAATATTTCACTTCTATCCTACTTGCATTGGCCATGTCATGGGGATTCTTGATCCAGTTTGAGAAAATAGACGTTGCCATAGGGATCGTTTCTATTACTGATCATTGGAAACCTATGCAACCTACTGGGACAACTTCCACACCAAGCATTGGAAACTCTTTCTTTGAAATGTATGCCTCTCATGTCTCTATGCTTGATCTCCTCGACCCTCACCTTAGTCGTCTCCTCCATAGATATGGGAAACAAATTTCTCAATAACAATGGCCACCTTTTTGTTGGAAAACCTCATACCATGGATGCTAAGTATTTGTCGTATAATTTCTATAACTTAGAATATGCTACATATGGTCCTTACTAGAGACAAATGCGTAAGACATGCATTTTATAATTTTTGAGATCTAAACACCTAGATTCCTTCCACTTCATAAGAGAGGAGGAAGTGTCTACTATGATTCATTCTATTATTTCAAAGAGTGAAGTATCTCTTCCCGTAAGAATTAGCAATGAAAATTCAACCCTTGTGATTGTTATTATATTTAGGATGCCCTTCAGTAGAAAGTATCCTTACCAACAATTAGTTGAAATGATTAAAGAAAGTTTTTTGTTAGTCGGTACTTTCAATATCGCAAATTATATACCATAATTGGCGTGGTTGGATTTGGAAGATCTCAAAGAATGATGCAAGAAAATACACAAGGTAATATACCATTTCTTCAATAATGTAATAGATGGACAAATTGCATGGAATGACCCCAATGTCACCCCTAGTCTTATTGATGTTTTGCTTACAATCTATGTAGACAATGATATGGAATTCCAGATTATATGAAAACATATTAAAGGTGTCACCGTTGTATGTCAAATGTTTTTCACAATATAAGTTTCAATTTCATATACTTTTTTTGATGATGCTAGATGCCGCTAGTAGCTATGGGGCCTTCTCAGTGTGAATTCCCAATTAGACCTCACACTGTTTGGGATAGGAGCCTCATTTTCTTTATGGGCCCCACTACCACCATGAATGTTTCTTTCTTGGCTATTAAATAAAAAAATATCAGAGTGAAAGCTAGAATGAAATGCCTAGATAATGGGACAAGGTCAACCAAATATTGATAGACTGTAGAAAGAGGTACAAGAAAGTCATAACAACCATAAGAAGAGGTGTGCCATGAGAAGGATCAGTGAGCCAAAACTGCCTTAGACATACATAAACAAGAACATGTTAGAGGCTAATTAAAAATTAATTCACAATAGGTCGTCGGCATGGCATGAAATAAGTAAGCACCAATTCGAAAGAAAACACACCTGCAACAAATACAAACTATACCATAACATATTGCTGTTTATAAAGAACACATACAAATACAATGAAAACACCAGAAAACTGATATAACCATTATGAGTAAGGATGGGAATCAATGCAATAAATGAATAAATTCTTATTATTTCTACTAAAATACAAGTACGCATCTTGCAATTCATGAAATACCAATAGTGAAACATTGGATGCTCATATCATTATCCAGTGCAAAACCCTAGCCTCATTACATCTCACCCTACTATATGCCAAGAGTTGAGTGCCTCTAGTTCTTCAAGCACAAATCAAATATGCAATCCTAGTCTATGCTCAAGTTCTAAATTCCATTCAAATGAGGAATGAGGGTATACTTATAAAGGTGAGGTGACTATTCACCTATGGTGACGTTTGACCTACCCTCATAGCCCTTGAACTTCCTCACTGCTCTCTCTCGTCTAGTGATTGTTTCATGCTTAGATCAATTTTTGCATAGAGATTAGCAACGTGATAAGAAAAATTTCCATAGTGATAGAAGATAAGGCATGAGGAGAGTACAAAGGGTTTTTGTAAACCCTAGAATCCTTGTTTCTAACATTATTGCAATGATATGGAGACTTGCATAGGCTACTGCCCCTCCTTCACATCCAAACAACTCTTATGTCGTGTGTTTGAGCTTGTTGAATGGTTCTTGAAGCTTATATGGAATTATATTTCTAACCTACAACTTCTATTAGAAACCTTAGCTCCCTCCATATGGTCAAAGTTTTTTCTTTCTTCCTTCTACCTTTTGTGGTTGAGGCAACTTTAAGTGATCAAAATATTTCACATCGCCTTCACCTATAACGGTTAGCACCAAATCAAAAAATAATATATATCAATGGGGCTTCATTGACATGTATGGGTCTCCAATGTTGATATTTGCAACTTGATTGTAACCCTTATATTAAGATATCACACCAATGAATGTGTGTTTTTTCTTTAATGTGCTATGGTTGCAACCCTTTGGAACAAGTCATAATGAGTCTCATTTTTGAAAACATGCTCCATAATCCTCATTAGCTTGAATCATTCTCCAACTAGTAACAAATTTGTGTGAATCACACATTCATGCCCCATAATCCTACAAGCACATAATCATCAATTAAAACCCAAGATAAACATATGGTGATAAGACAAGAAATTATCACTACAAATAAAATAAATTAATGAATTATCAATTGGAGGAAAAGAAAGAGTTTGTTTTCATGAGTGTTGGTGTTGCATTGTTCATCAAGATTTTATTTCATACTTTTAACAAGGGTATTTCCTACTTTATTGGCCTCTTAGCACATAGTCGCACTACAACAAAAAAGGTCATTGGTGAGGGTCATGCCTATGACGTACCTTTAAGGTCCATCACCAATGCCAAATATGGTGACGATCCTTAAAAAGGAATTGTTGTAAGTGTATATAGTGATGATCCTTTAATGTTTGTCACCAAAACCATTTTCAATGACACTTTTGGTGAGGGTCGTCAAAGGCTCATCACTAGTTCTCTCTTTGGTGACACTTCTAGTGACAATAATTTATTGTCCCTCACCAATGCTCTTTTTCCTTACTTTTGGTGATGGTCACAAAATGTTCATCATCATTGATCATTCCAATGAGTTTTTGATGACTCTATGTGCCTGTTACTATATTTTATGTCAAAAGATGACAATTTAAGACCATTGTTGTGGAGTCTTTTTCATTATGTGTCCAAGGCCATAGTGGTTAGATATAGCCAATTTATTAAGAAGTAATTAGTGTGTATCATTTCCCTCAGGTAATGAGAATATAGTTTTCATATGAGTCAACACATGATTCACCTCTATTAAGTTTATTATCTAGAAAATTCCATTAGGATAAAGTTCCACTAGTGTGTGTAGGAACTATATTATTTAATACATAATCAAGCTCTATCAATTCTATTAATGAGAGATACCTAACACTCCTCAATAGTCTTGGCACACCTTAACATGCTTTGGCACACACTAATATTCCTTGACACCTCACATGTCTTGGAACATCTTTGTACCTAGAACACATTTCCATGACTAGGATTCCCAAGCACATGTTGGCATACCCTAAGACAACATAACATTCTCCTAGCATGTGTTGGAATTTCTTGTAGTCCCTAGCATTCCCTGGAACACCTTGGCATGCAATGAGACACATTACAACTCCACAAACATTAGCACTTCACATGTATTAGAACGTATTATTAGTGTGCCTAGCATGCCCCTTTTGAAAAATATAAAGTCTTGAATTATTAACCATATTATGTGCTCATTTCCTTGAATTTTAGCTTGGTTCTTCCTTTTGTTTCCTCGAAACTCCTTGACACCCATTGACATACCCTAGAACCCTGCACATGATCCTAACATGCCTTAGCACCTGGCATGTCTTGGCATGCCTTGGAACTATTTGGCACATGTTAGCACACTGTGGAACTCCCTAGCACAGTCTCGCTATTCTTGACATGCCCTGATATCCCTAGCATGCATTACCGGTGCTTAGCATACCTTGTCACTCCCTCCTTGACATGAAAATTAGCACTCATTGACGCTCCTTGTCACACGCCTATATTCATTCATCTTCATGCAATTTTACCTAGTGCTCCCTTGTGTTGTCCTAGTACTTCTTAACACTCCTTAGTATGCATTAACACTCTCTAGCACACCTTAGCACTCTTCAACATGCCCTGCCACTTCATCGCATACATAACACTCCTTGACACACATTGGCACTTGGCACATGTTGGAACTTGACAAGTCTTAGCATGTCTGGCATGCGTTGAGATTCCTTGGTATGATTTGGCATGGTTTAATATTAAATTTATTTGAGATCAATTATTTGAAAGTAGATGAGATACAACAGAGGAAGATTTAGCACTTAGAATGCACTAAGACTTGGCACTTGGCACCTATTGGCATCTAACGTTGGTTTGCCTAGTGTGCCCCTCTTGGAAAAGGTAAATTGATGACATATTAACCTCTTGTGTGTTCATTTCCTTGTAGTTTAACTTGTTTCTCCCTTTTTTTGCCTTGATATTCCCCAGCACGTGTTGTCACACCATTGCACATATTGGCATGCCTTAGCCATTGGAATATCTTAGAATTTTTGACATGCCTTTGCACTATCTGACACATGCTAGCATGCCCTAGAATTCCCTAGCTCACATTGACACTCATGACCTCACAACTAGCCAACCTTATATTTTTTCACAACTTGGGAACCCAATTAAGTCCTTGGATACTGCAATTCATGTCATATTGGTCTTCTTCAGTTGTAGCAAATTGACCAATTGCACCTACTACAAGTAGATTGTGCCTTGTTCACCTAAGAACTACCTATATCTCATCTTAGGCCAAACATGTCCAAGATCAACTTGTTCCACTTAACTAGTTATAAAGACAAGGATCACATCTATCCATGGCCATAAAACAACTAAGCAAGATATCTTACACATGAAATATTTCACATGTATGTCCAATTCATATAAATAGTAGAGTATTAAGTGAGAGTTTGCAAGAACTACAAGATGCACAAGGCACACAAGATATAATTTGACAAAATGCATGATACGTAATTATATAGAATAGTTGAAAACATGAGAATATGACCAAAGTATGCCACATCTCATATATAAATCACAGCTAAATAAAAAATATTGTTGCGCCCAACATAAAGTATCCCTTTGTCTAAACTGCTATGTCAAGCTCCCTATCATAACCGTAGGTTTGGCTCCTGTAAATCCTATTCTAAGCTTATCCTAACACACTTCATCCTTGGCACACTTGAATTCGCTGACACTCCTTGACACACACTCTTATTCATTCCTTTCCATGCATTTTGACCTAGTTCTCCGTTGTGATGCCTGACATTCCCTAATACTCCTCAACATGCATTGACAATATCTAGCTTGTGTTAGCATGAATTTTCATTCCTTGGCATGCCCTGACCCTCCCTAGCTATCATGCCCTCACAACTACCCTTACTTAATTTGCAACTTGGGAACCCAATCAAGTCCTTGCTTGACTACAAGAGCTTGACCAAGTTACATTTGCTACATCTAGACTATGTTGTTGAATTGTGTAGCATGGGAGGTACTCCACAAGCCCAGTTAGATGGGTTTGTGTGAGTTTGGTCACAAAAGGATTTGTGGGAAAAGAACCCAAGTGAAGGGGTTTTTGGCCCAAGATGGGCTTTAAACGTAAAAGAAAATTAAAAAGGAAAAATAATATTTCCTAAGGTCTAAGGGGATAAAACTCATAAGGTCTAGAGGGTTCCTAAGATGCCTAGGAAAAGATATTTAAGGAGGGATTAAGATGAAGGGAAGAACATCGAGAGAGAAGGATCTCATTTGCTCAAGTAGGCCAGGAGAGATGTAGCCGTAAAGTAGTCAAAGTTAGAGGGTTGAGTAAGGGCTGCTAAAGGGAGGCCATGATCATCCACCAATAGTAAGATCATCATGTGATGGTTCACAAAAATGCTACATACCTTAATGGGTTTGAGCTAGGAAGTAGGCATTAGGGGAAATTTGAGGTTTAAAATGGGTCTCTTAAAGAAATAATAAAATAATAACTAAACCAATAAAATAATATTTATGAATTTGTAATTCACTTTTTACATCACAATCCATGTAACCATGGTTAAATTCAATTGGAAAGTTGTACCAAATAAAAGTAACAAAAAATGTATTGATGTGACTATAAATAAGAAATAGCTTTCCAAGAAAAACTCATTATCATTGAACAAGTAATGCATTTGGTCCTTTGTACTTAAAATAAATTATAAAATATAATTCATAAATTCTTAATTATATAATATACTATTAATTTGAATTTATATTTTTAAAATGATATAATAACCTATAATTAAGATATTATATAAAAACCAAATAATATAATATAATAAATGTAAGATGTATTTTGTTTTGCCAAGGAAAAAACCAGTAACGTTCTATTAATAAAAATGAAAAGTTACATAGAGTAGATGTACAAAGCATTCAGGAATTGTCCCAGGGAACCAGTGTATGTGCTTGACACACATAGTAGCAGAGCTACCAAAAAATATATAATAAAAATAAAATTACAAACTGCCAGATAAATTGGACTTTTCATTTTTTCCATATTTCTTTTGGACGTTTTGCCAGATCCCAAGTGATGGAGTAGTAGTTACAATTTCCAACTCATTATTTCTTTTAATGTTTGGGGCTTCTCTATTTGAGTCATAGCTCTCAGATATGTGATATCGCTTAGTTCCACCTGTGCCTTGATTGTTGTTTTTTTCCTGTAATTGGTTTTCAAGGATTGGAACAGCTGCTGAGTTATTTGGATTCTCTGATTGTTTTTTTTGTTCCTCCTCCTTCTCTTCTCCCTCCTCTTGAGAGCCTTGTTATTTTTGTGGCTCTGTATGTTGCTGGGTTTCATCCATTTCTTCATCCTCATATGATGATGATGGAGGGTCTGGAAATTGCCATCCTTTTTAATTTTGAAGTCTCTTATTTGTTATTTTCTTTGCTTGTTTTTATGTGTTTTTCAAGTGCCCTCTTTGATGGAAAACCCGACATCTAAAGGCAGTTTTTTCAAAATCTAACCACTGAATCCACTTAAAGTATTTATGTGTCAGGTGAATACAATCCAGAAGGAATTTGATTAAATCCATCTCCACACAAATACATGCAAATGTTAATATCCCTTTGTCCATTCTTTCTCGATCCATCTTTAGGAACCTTCCCAAAATGTTTCCAATGCCTTCTAGGACCGGATGGTGCCAATAGGGGAGTGGAAGGTTATGTAGCCTTACCAAAATCAACATTTTTGTAACCACCATTGAATTTTCATCAAAACCAGGAAACCATGGGGTTACAAAGAGAAATGCCTTCCCCAAAACCATGGTCCATCATTTATGACATAATTGTAATCTTTTTGGGTATCAAACTGAATCAATTTTTTTTTTTTTTTGCATAGAGATAAATATCGCAATCTCTGGTCCAATTGAGGTAGATACACTCATTTAGATCTTCAGATTTGGGTTAGAAACCATTAAATCAACAAATGATAGCTTTTGCTTGTAAAGTATTGAAGAGACCACTTGCTTATGGTAATTCTATGGAGAAATTTGGGGCTTTTTCCATCTTTTCTACAATGTATAGACCCGAGATTGTCAAATTTGGGTTTTTTTTGTCCTCTGTAATAAATTTCCCTCTTAATACATCTTTGAATGAAGCCCGACCCTTATCTATCGATGATGATCTAGCTAGTGTTCTTGCTCCTGGGCCACCTCCTTGTAGTCTTAAATTTTAGATAATGGTAAAGTTTCTTTGAATACCATAGTCTTTCAAGTGGATCTCTACCTGCAACATTTTCCCAGAAAAATGAAAGTTTGTAATGAAGCAGAAATACCTGCGATATTTTGGGCATTTTGCTTCAGATATTCCACTAGATCCTTACCCTAGACCCATAACATTATTGATTTTCCCAAAAATGGTTTTGATAAAAGCCTGATACAAATCCTCTGGATATGGGACTGCCCCTCTATCGCTGCCTCTATAATTTTGTCCCCTATTTAACTTCGAGTTGGTTTGCTCTACGCTTGATGGTTGGGTCCAAAACCCCAAATTTCATGGAACATTGCTCTTCTTGGCCTTTTCTCTACCAATGACATTAGTCATAGTAGTGTCTATTCTAGTCGATGCTCCTCCAACCCTCATTGCATTACCTTTCGTCTCAGATCCAAGAACCGAAAAATTGGGTGGTTCCATTGAACTGTGCCCATTGCTACTAGAAATGATTTTTTTCTTTGTAGCAACACATGACCACTGCTTATCCATGGAATTGCTATTTCATATTCATATACTATCCCAAATGATGGAGATGCATTGTCTACAACCCATCTCTCCTCCCATAAACGAATTTGGGGATTTGGGCATGAGTAGATGGTGTACGCAGTCTTTGTATCTACTCTCGCTGGCACCAATATAGGAGAGACGAAATCAAAAAACAAATTAGAGTGTAGACCATCGTAAAGGATCCATGCCTCAGATAACGATGGTGTCCAGAGAGAGACGAGTCCCGATGAGGCCTTGTCACATGTAACTGTAAATGTCTTTGGAATAGAGCAAGTTTGTGGCAGGAAGACATCTAAGGTGATGCCACGACAGACGTTGTATGAGTAGAGGAGCATAGACTCCCCTCACCATGAGCATTCAATTGCATAGGAAGTGATCGAAAACCGGATTGCAACGCAGTATCCCTCATAGCGATTTTCCTAAACCCTAGCGCCCTCCATCTTTTTCTAGATTGTGTGAATTCAATGAATGTAACATATTGTTTTATGTATTAATTTTATATTACATATTGAATTGATTTGATTTATAGCATAAGGAGAAATAATATATAACAATCATATATATATTTTATAATATTTAGATTATTTTATAATAATTTATATATAACAATATATAATATTAATATAATCATAGTGAAATGAATTGAGTTGCATTTAAATTTAATGAAAAAAATATTGAAATAGGTTTATTTTATATTTATGAGTAGGTATAATACAAGATTTATATACATTTTAATTTAATACTTTTTCCCCAAGCTATGTTGAACCTAAGAAAAGGCAAACTTCAGCGTTGAATAGAAGGATGATCTTCTCAAAAGAGGAATGCTGCTACTTCTAGGAATGCGTGAGAGTCAATCAAATTTTTATAGCTCATGGCACAATTTATTCCCTCCACAATTGGCTCCCATCGTCAACCTCTCCCCTTGAGATTTGAAAAATCCTATAAGAAACCTTAGCATCCTTGCTACATGATTTCTTCCACATAATGGTGTAAATTAAACTCCTAACATTAGTTTTAAAATTTGTAAAGCCCATGCCGCCAAAAATACAAATGTCAAAGGGGTCAATGATGTTGTTGCTCCTTATGAACTTGTACAATTGAATATCTAATAAAAACCAACAACAATTATTACATAATTAAAGGCACTTGCTACTTTACTACTACTATCTATTTATCTTGAAACCAATACCTCTTCACTAAGCTCACTCACTTTCGAAGGAGACAGAGAGAAGAAATATAAAGTTTGAATAAGCTTAAGAATTTGTTTGACAAACATTGACCTATCCATCTTCTGTTTTGTTTGACCAATGTTTGACTAAGGCAGTTGATCAAATTTTGAAGCACAATTGAACGAAATTCTGAGGTAGTTTCACCAAGACTTTATGGGAAGTTTGGCTAAAATTAAGAATAGTATGTTTGACCTTTGTCTGACTTAAATTTCAACATGTTTGACCATGTCTATCTAAGGTAGTTTTACTAGATATAATTGACCAAATATAGGTAGAGTTAACCTAAATTCTTCTGGGAAAATTTGATCGAATTCTAGGAAGAATTCAGACCTGTTTCTTGTTATTTGACTAGGTTTTAACCTTTGTAAATTTTGTGGTTAGTTTGATCAAATTTGATTGAAAAAACAGATTATACTTTTTCTAGATTGAACAAAATCTCCTAGAAAAGGTTGTTGGGTTTTCTCCCAAGTTTGGGTTTCCTAGATGAAAAAATTTGGTGTCTAGTGTGAATGGACTGTCTATTGTGATATTTACAGTTCTATTACATTTACTATAGAATTTATTAACTATAATTACTTAGTGATGTTCTAATTTATGATAAAGTAATATAATATATCATTAGAATTAACTATTAGTGGCAGGAAATAGTGCTTCTCTAAATTAGCTCTAGAAAATCAACAATTTTCATCACTAAATCACCTAGAAGTTGAAGAAGAGAGATATTATGCTCCATGATAATTTTTAAAAACAAAATTAATGATGCCAATTCTACATATTTATTGGAACAGGGTCCAAGCCCTGGTTTGCATTTGAAACAATTAGTAGTGGATGGAGGAAAAAGACCTCGAACCCCACAAAGAGTAGGGGTACTATTACACAACATTTTGTCACTGTCCCTATACTCCCCATTTCATGATCCTAGAGGACCTCTACAATGATCCTCATGTGTTTTCCCATCATGAAGAAACTCCCATTATGTCCCTGTTCATGAGCATAACATTTCCCTTTTGCATCATTTCCAAAGAATCATCCTTTTACCCAGTTTACAAGACCGACACTAGTGACTAGTTCATCCCCCACACCGATCTATAGATTTTAACATAGAGACTAGTGGAGATCAGTGCTACTGAGCCTTGTCTTAGTCATGTCGATCCTATTTTGGCAAGTTTTTTAAATATGGAGTCAAAGCTTCCAGGTCTAGAAGCTTTGTAATGGAAGTCTGGTAAATGGTTGGGCTGGATGGAGTTGAGGAAATTAGTTTGTGTTCCTTTCCCCTATTAGTATGGAACAAACCCAAGAGATAAGGCCTCTCCAATGATAAGAGGAACCATCTACTCCATCAAATCTATATAAGCCCCTCCTTTCCCAAGCTGAACTAGTTTTTCTTGGGGATGTATTTTTAGTCTTAGTATTTCTGGAGCTTGAATAACCAACAAGATATTATAGCTTGTAGCTCTCTAGTTTATGTTTGAGGGAGAATAGTGTGTTTGGTTTGGTTGAGACTAAAGGGAAGAATCCTTAATATTTCCATTGTTGGGGGTATCCATGAGATTCTAGCAGAAGTGTGGGAACCTGAATACGTCGGAGGAGATTAGCAACGTCAAGGCATTGGTTGTAATCTTAATCTGAACTTATATGAATACAACTATTGATTGATTTCCTACATTAAAGTGTTATCATACATTTGATGGCTTAATGTTCCTTGGCGTGTCAAGTAGGCTGAATGTAGTTTGTACGCTATCATGTTTGTTGTTGTTATTTGTTTTCTTGTTTTAGCTATTTGAAGGAAGGAAATGAAAAGTAGCTGGAGTAAGCAAGAAGGATTGTCACCAAGTGGAAAAGTGTTCTAAGAGGTATGAACTCTTATTTGATTCTAGCTTAAGGAATTTTTCCATAGATTGTTTGTTTGTGGCTAGACCCACTCTCTCGGGCTAGAGGAATTGTCTTTGTCCACATCGAGAATTTACTTGCACCACAAATTCGCGACTCCATTAGGGAGCCAATCCTCTTGTTTGATTGATTGTCATTTCATGGTTTTGTGTGAACTTTCCTGGTATCACCATTTCCATTTTAATTTCTTTGCTTTTCCTATTTTGTTGCTCTGAGTCTGAAATTTATAGTGGCAGGTCTGGTTTTGGCCTTTGATTCTTTTTCTTGAATCCCTCAACCAATGCTCTTTTTGGCCAAACAGTCACGCCGATCAGGCCTATCAGTGCTAGTTGTAGTATCGGCAGTCGTGCCGGTCATGCCGATCAATTCTTGTTGTCAATTAAGCAGTCAGGCCGATTACTATAGGTGAATATCAGGGTTTATCATGGATCATAACTAGTGTGTCTTGCTCTCTTAATTTTTGCCTCTTAGCTCATTTTTCCTGTTTTCTCCCTGATTGG
Source organism: Pinus taeda (assembly GCA_000404065.3). Lineage (NCBI taxonomy): Eukaryota > Viridiplantae > Streptophyta > Pinopsida > Pinales > Pinaceae > Pinus > Pinus taeda. The sequence goes on along the minus strand of APFE030154807.1, from coordinate 32,593 downwards.
AAAGCTTCATTGGCTTGGTTTGTGTGCTTTTTTGGTTGCATTCTTTTACTTGATTTTTTGTGTCTTTGGATGGTTTGCGGCCCTAGGGCATCTAGGTCATCATCCATTCAACTGTTTGTGTGCTTAAAAAATCAAGTTTTTGGTTAGCTACTCCATGCATTTCCGTTTTTTAGTCCTTTTATTGCTGTGATTTTAATTAATCAAGTTTGAAATTTTTTGTTCATTCTTCTCTTGATTAAGCATCTCCTTTCGGGCATAGATCACATTGATCATCTTGTTCTTGATTGAATCATTGCATCATTGGTTTGGAAGGATCTTTTCGTGCTTTCCTTTTGATTGATGTTGATTGTTTTGAAAATTTTTCATTGAAGTGTTTTTGAAAGATTCATGTTATCATTCCATTGAAAAATACATAATTCTAGTTTGCTGAATCAATATGTTACATTAGCTAGCGTCATTGAAGACTAGAGTCACATCATCATTTGTATTCGAAAAGAAATGAATTCTCTTTATTGTTAAAAGGAATAGATGAAGTGCATTTGATAGGAAGATTCATTGTATTTTGGAGTTTTATTAGTGAAATATTTTATTCTTTGATTGTTGCATTGATTGTGTGTTCTCTATCTCTCAATTAGTGTTAGCTTTCATCGAAGACAAATATTTCCTTTCTCATATAGCTGCATGTAGGAGTTTTTTTAGTTGGCAGTGCTAGGGCCTTGTAATTGAAACCTAATTCAAGATCAAATGTTAAAACATATTGAATTAACCTAAGGAAGCATTGAAACTTAATGCTTATATTTAGAGGTCTAGGCTAGAGACATGTTTCGGTGTCTTTAAACCTAGCAGCTATCGTTCGCTTCAGCATTAGATAGTACTAGTACGAACTTGTGCTCCTCGTACTGTCGTGCATATAAAGGGAGACCCCCTAGGTTCAATCCTTTATCCGTAGGAAGCCGAGTCTACCACCTTGTAAACGTGATACACCGAACACAACATTCGTGGAGATTTCTTGCCCGTACTTCTCGATTTTCCCAGAGGTATTTTGCAGTTCACAGTTACCTGGTAATCTTTTTTCCTTGATTATCCTGAGTAGTCATTTTGGTCTTTTTGACTCTTTAAATTTAAAATATCATCGAGCACTTGGCTTTTTGAGCTCGTTAACTTTGAAAGTGACTAGAGTCACCTTTTTCCCTTTTCTCGATTCTTAAAACATGAAAAGGGAAGGTTTTGTTTTAGTGTTCTAAAATTAACTTCCCATGAAATATTCCTGGTTAAAGTTATATTCCTTAGTAATTCTTTAGGGTCGATTCCAATGGAAACATTTCCAGAATCTACCAGTCAAGGACTCCCCTAAGATGTGAATCCTGGTTGTTTTCCTCCTTTTGGGAACGCTGGTGCTCCTTATATGGTGACGTTGTCCCTTCGTGGGTTAATCATTGGTCTACCTATCTGGTTGTTTTTGACCTTGGTGGTCTCGAGCATCCCGACTCCTCTCCAAACACCTCCTTCATCTGAACCAGATCATGTTGAGGTTGACCTCTCACCTTCTTCCCCTATTTCTTCATATTTCCCTCCTACTTTTCCTGGTGAAAGTTTGAAATCCAGTAACCAGGAGTGTTACACAGTAATTTGTCACCGTTTGTCACTGTCCCTGTTACCCCTCTCCTGCATCTTAAAGGACTCATTCCGGGACTTGTGAGAAGTGACAAGACTTGAAACCACTTGCATTATTCACCTCTAAACATGAGCTTCATATGCCCTTAAGACATCTCCTGCTCTTTGCCCTTAAAAACAACCCTTTTTACATTAGCGCTAGTCCCCTGTGTTATGCCCGCACCAATGGAGAAAATCCTATTGGAAGGGCGCGCCATTAGCGCTCTGTCCCAGAGTCGCAATCGCGCCAACCTTTTTGGGCAAAGTTTTGAACTAATCAAACCTCCGAAGGTTCTGTCTAGCTCATTCACCAACTGCATCCAAGTTAAGTGAGGATGGTTTGGCTTCGAATCTCCTTGAATGGGAAGTAGTTTGCCACCATTCCATATAAGTTTCCAAGTGATGAAGCCAAATCCATTATTGTTGTGATTGATCGTATCCCTTCCTTTTCATCTATAAAAGCTTGTCTCCATGACTTGAGCAAGCTAGTTCTGACTCTAGTGGCAATACTTGTGCTGAAAGGAAGATATCAAAATATTGGAGTTGCAAGAGCCTTCTTTGTATCCATAAGGCTTTACCTAAGTAAGGAGACCTTGTCACTAAAGAGAGAGAGCTTGTCCCTCACCCCTTTAAGCTTTTGCAAGACTTGTGTAGTTGAGCACCTAGCCAAAGGAGGACTTGACGTCAGGACGCTGGTTGTATTCTCCTTTGTTGATTATTAATAATAGATGACTATCATTATGGTTCCATTCTCGTTGTACTTGTAATGGTCGATGTTGAATTATATCCTTCCTGAATGATGTATAATTGCATATATTAGATTTCACGCTTGTGTTTGTGATGTTCTCTTTGTGTGCAGTTGTCCATTCACATGGATAGTGGAGGATTGTGACCGGCCAAGGCAAAGGAACGTGGGCGACATCTCTTCTACAAACGGAAGTGTTGGATCTCAAGTAGGTCTTCACCACCTACCTTTTATTTGCAATTAGGAACTTGCGTGATAGCATTGTTTGATTGTTGCTAGACCTGTTCTGGGCTAGTAGGGATCACCTCTATCCGTAGAGGGGATTTACCTCTCCAACAATTTGGTGACTCCACTGGGGAGTTTAGCTTGTTTTTTAATTTGTAAACTTAGACGGAAGTCTGAAACACGGCCAGATAGCCTTCGAAACACTATTTCTTTGCAGTAGTGAAGTAGATCAAAGCTGCTTCAGTCGATCTCCGGTTTGGTTTACGAACTGAACAATTTGGAGTTTGTCTTGCCTCTTTGGTTTTCTCTTGTTTGCTTGCTTAGATAAGCTTTTGGAATTGAATTTATTGCTGCCCCTTGCTTCCTGACTTGCTTAGATATTGTGACCCAAGCCCTGGACTGCGTATTTTTCTTTTGAAATTGGCAAACTTTGTTAGCGCGGTTTTTCCCTTCATAGTCGCGCTAGTGGCCCTTGTTGCTAACTGACAACCCGGGCCAATCCCTGGTTAGCGCGAGTTACAGCCTGACAGTCGCGCCAGGCCTCTTAGTTTTTTAATCCACTTGTTTGTCTACTTTCTGAGCTTGGATTTTCATTTTGCCACGTCTTTTTCAGTTGCTGGAGTGTGTTTGAGCCCTGTTTGACTGGTTCTCAACCTTTGTCCTTCGGGTGTTTGCCTCTTTCCATCGATTTCACACCTCAACCATAGGGCATCTAGCGGCCGTGTGTGTCGAGCCTCCCGTGGGAGTTTTGGGTTCTTTGATTGTCCAGTTAACCTTGTAATTTCTTTTCGCACCTGTTCAGTGATTTTTGAAGTCTTTTTGATTGATTTCCGAGTGACTTGCTCCTGCTTGCTTGGATTTCGTTCTAGCCTTGTTTGAGCTTAGATCACATAGCTCGTACAAAGCCTTGTTTTCCTTTCGATTTGGAGAATTGTTTTAGTGTCTTGGGATTTCATTGGGTCTTCATTGAGTGAATTTGCCTCTTTGCTCAGTGTTATTATCTTTCAAAATCCATTCTAGTGCATTGTGCTTTTGAAAAATAAAAAAAATCAAATAATCTTTTTTGCATTTAATAGTGAATGGAATAGGAATTTTTGATTTGTATTGTTGAAAGAAAAGTTTTGTTTATTTGCCATTAGCTGCATTAGGGTGTTTGATTGATTGTGTTCATTTTGTTTGATTGAAATTCTTAACCTTCTCATAGTTAGTACTCATCGAACGAAATGGAATTCTTTGGCATGTAGCTCGCATCTAGGAAATTGTGAAAGATCACATACGGTAGGGCCTGAAATTGAAACTTAACTAAAGATCAACCATAAAATAAACCGAATCAACTTAAAAACACATTGGAACATAACGCAAACATTCTAGAGGTCTAGGCTAGACACGTGCTCCGGCGTCGTTAAACCTAGTCACTTTTGTTCTCACATTAAGGTTGGGTGATTCCTCCTGGTGTGGTTCGATTATGGTCTAGTACGGACTTGGGCTCCCACGTACCGTCGCGTATATATGGGGAGAATCCACTAGGTTTGCATCCTTGGTCCATAGGAAGTCGTGTCTGCCGCCTTACAAGCCGTAACGCACTGAACACAACATTCGGGAAGATTGACTGCAGTACGGAAAGTCCTTGGTTTTCATATGATTGCCAAGGTGTATAAGCAGTTTTATAGATTTTCTGGTAAACCCCTTGCCTAGTTTCCCCAGAGTAGTCATTTTTGATCCTTTTTGGACTCCTTAAAAGAAAAGGCTCACTTGAGCAGTTTGTCACTTCGGGCTCACAAAATATTCGAAGGCGACTAGAGTCACCTTTTTGTCCTTTTCTCGACTCTTAAAACATGAAAAGGTCAAGTTCAGTTCCTTTGTCTTAAAATTTATTTGGCCACATTCACATTTACCCAGTTAGGTCTTGTTCACATTAGCTTGAGTAGGTTTCTGTTTCGCTCTTGATGGCAACTTTTTCGGGGTTCACCAACCCAAGTTCCCCCCCTGACGGGAATCCTGGTCATTTCCCTCCTCTCGGGAATGTTGGTGCTCCTTACATGGCAACGTTGTCCCTCCCAGGGTTAACTGTTGGGTTGCATGTTTGGTTGTTCTCAACCTATCTGGTCCCTGCCGTCTCACCTACTGATCGATCAGTCCCTCCACCTGAACAACCTCATGTTGATTCTAAGGTGGACCTCTCCCCTTCTATGCCCACTTCTACATCCTCATCTTCTACTTCGCCTGGTGAAAGTCTCGATTCGAGTAACCAGGTGGCTAAGAAGAAGAAGAAGAAGACAAAGAAGAAGAAGTCTCTCAAAGGAGAGGCTAAAAGCGCAACTACCCCCTCGAGTACACCTGAAGTTGGGCCACCTTCTACTCCTCCGCGGAAGGTCAAGTTTCCTTGTCGATTGTGCAAGGATGACCACCTTCTTCGCGATTGTCCTGGCATTCCCAGGGTCTTAGAAGTATGGTCCCGCAATCTGGCCCGCCCCTCATCGCCCTCTAGATCTCACGGCGATGCTACCCTATCAGTTGGGAATAGTAAAGGAAAAGAGACGATTCGAATCCCTTACAGACTTTGTGAAGGAAATCATCCCCTTCACGTTTGTCCGCTCATGGATAAAGTCTCTGACATCTTGGAAATTCTCGCGGCTCCCTCACCCCAACTCCCCGTTGGATATCAACATCTTTCTGCAGCTGCAGATCGTCCCCCTACCGACAACGAGATTGGTTCAAATTCCTCTCTTGTCCAGCCTCCTCTTCCTGAACCTGGCTCTGTCCAGCCTGTTCCAGACCAACTATTGGTCGGAAAGAGTGTCGACTCGAGTTCACCACTCGATCACTCTGTTTTGGAAGGGTGTAATTCCCATGTTCTTCTCGTCTCCTCAGATTCCCCTGAGTCCGGAAATAACTCTCCTATCCCAGCTTCTCCCGAAAGTCCCTCTTCGGTTTCTATGGAGCATGGGGGCGATCATACGATTCCCCCACCAAGTAGTTTGGCCATCTCCTTTGATTGGAGTCACCTGATTGCTTTTCGCCTTCCATCCCATGTGCATTTCCAGATTACGGTACTTGCTTGTGATAAGGCAGTACCTGGCAAATTTATGGATGAAGGTGCGTCGGTCAGGCTTATGTTGTACACTACTTGGCAAGCTTTAGGTTCCCCACAGCTCGGGCCGGTCACGCAGAATCTGTTGGCTTTCGACGGGGGATCTTGTCCATCTCTAGGAGTCCTCCCAAAGTTCCCTATTACTTTGGGAGGTAAAATCATCTATATCGACGTGTTGGTTACCCAAGGTGTTTTAGATTTCAGTCTTCTCCTTGGTCGCGAATATGTTTATGCTATGGGGGCCCTTGTCTCTTCTCTTTTCTGTGTGGTTTGCTTTCCACATGATGGAAGAATGGTGACTATCGATCAATTGTCATTCGTTAGTCCCCCAATGCCTCATGCGCAGTTGTCATCCCTTCCTAGTTTTTATCCACCAGTTGTATCTGCCCCCCCACAAATCAACTACGTGGCCACCTATCCCATACCTTTATCCAGCGATGCCACCGTCATGCATAGTGTCCTGGGGGCATTGGGTCCTGACTTCCGAGATGTTGACCTCCCACCGGGAGAGCCACTCTTGGAAGCCCCAACTTCCTGTTCATTATGATGAAGTTCGGGCGGAGCATAGTTCGCTTTCCTGTGTCAAGCTCCTTAAAAAATGAAATTAGGTGTACTGAGCATAGTTCCTGATCTTGTGTCAAGCTCGTTAAAAAATGAAACAAGGGTTATGAGGATAGTTCTTTTACTGTGTCAACCTCATTAAAAAATGAAACAACTCCCTTTCCAATC
>APFE030154807.1:11619-24018 GCA_000404065.3 Pinus taeda | reverse complement strand
GGGCTCGAGAGACACAACTTTACGAAAAAGGACACCCCTGGAGTTTTCTTTTTGCTGTCTTTTCAAACTCTCTAAACAAGAAAAGACTCCGAGTTCTTCCTTTGTCAGACTCGTTAAAAGTTAATGACATCGGATTCCGTCGAAATGACGCCTCTCAAGCATATGCTATCCCCGTCAAGCTTGCCATCCAAAAATAACCGGGGTACTCGCCAGAAATGGTGGGGGAATAAAGGAATCATAATCGGCGTCGTCGGCAGTATGTCGCTCTTGAACATGGCACTTTCTGCATTCGTGTCTAGGTGGGGACATCTCATCTCACTTCACATTTGCCTCCATGGGTTTGGGTTATCCTATTTGACCATTCATCTACTCATCGTCTTGTCATCATGACCCCTGATCATTTGACCTCAAATACTGCCAAATCCATCATTGTGCCGCCGATATGTTCAAGAGAAGTTGACCTCTGCAAGAATACTCAACCTCCCTCCGATATCTCACACAAAACATTTGTCTCTCTCCGTCTCATGTTGATGATGTGGGAAACGTTATGGCCCACCTTCGATCAAGATCACTTCCTGTCGACTTCAGCTCATTATCCAGGAAGGTGACCTAGAGACTCCCTTCAGGTACCTTGGAGCCTGCATGCCTCAATGGCAGGTTCTTTGTGTTCGACGAGAGGTTTTCATCACTGGCCTCCGATCGGATGATTCTATGGGTGTTCGACACCGGCTCATTAATTCGCACGCCGTGGATTGTACCTGTAGTACCTTGAGGACCATCGTCATTATTAGTGGCACCCCTCGCATTTGTTAACAGTTTTCATCATTGACTGGTAATCAGACGATGTTCATGCATGTTCGACTTTGACTCCTATATTCGCATGCTTGAACTTGTACTATGTTTGGGTCAAGTTGGAGCGCAAGACCTCGGGTTGTGCATATTGAGATCCAGGTTGCATTTTGTGGATTATTGTAATCATTACATGACTCATTTATTGGATGGCTGCGACCATACCTGAGTCCAATCATAGATCCTCATCGGATGGTTGCGTCCATGCCTAGGATCCAATTGTTATATATATACTATGTTACGGATGGCTGCGCCCATACCACATGTATATCGTGTACTTGAGATATCAGTTGTACTTCTTTTTGCAGGTTCTCCGGCGGCAACGTTTTCAGTCACATATGTTCTTGTAAAGCACTTCACCCCTCTCTCTCTCGGGCCTCATGCTTTAGGGGGCATCTGTTACACAGTAATTTGTCACCGTTTGTCACCGTCCCTATTACCCTCTCCTGCATCTTGCAGGACTCATTCCGAGACTTGTGAGAAGTGACAAGACTTGAAACCACTTGCATTATTCACCTCTAAACATGAGCTTCATATGCCCTTAAGACATCTCCTGCTCTTGCCCTTAAAAACAACCCTTTTTACATTAGCGTTGGTCCCCTGTGTTATGCCCGTGCCAATGGGGAAAATCCTATTGAAAGGGCGTGCCATTAGCGCTCTGTCCCAGAGTCGCAATCGCGGAAACCTTTTTGGGCAAAGTTTTGAACTAATCAAACCTCCGAAGGTTCTGTCTAGCTCATTCACCAACTGCATCCAAGTTAAGTGAGGATGGTTTGGCTTCGAATCTCCTTGAATGGGAAGTATTTTACCACCATTCCATAGAAGTTTCCAAGTGATGAAGCCAAATCCATTATTGTTGTGATTGATCTTATCCCTTCCTTTTCATCTATAAAATCTTGTCTCCATGACTTGAGTAAGCTAGTTCTGACTCTAGTGGCAATACTTGTGCTGAAAGGAAGATATCAAAAGATTGGAGTTGCAAGAGCCTTCTTTGTATCCATAAGGCTTTACCTAAGTAAGGAGACCTTGTCACTAAAGAGAGAGAGCTTGTCCCTCATCCCTTCAAGCTTTTGAAAGACTTGTGTAGCTAAGCACCCAGCCAAAGGAGGACTTGACATCAGGACGCTAGTTGTATTCTCCTTTGTTGATTATTAATAATAGATGACTATCATTATGGTTCCATTCTCTTTGTACTTGTAATGGTCGATGTTGAATTATATCCTTCCTGACTGATGTATAATTGCATATATTAGATTTCACGCTTGTGTTTGTGTTGTTCTCTTTGTGTGCAGGTGTCCATTCACGTGGATAGTGGAGGATTGTGAACGGCCAAGGCAAAGGAACGTGGGCGACATCTCTTCTACAAACGGAAGCGTTGGATCTCAAGTAGGTCTTCACCACCTACCTTTTATTTGCAATTAGGAACTTGCGTGATAGCATTGTTTGATTGTTGCTAGACCCATTCTAGGCTAGTAGGGATCGCCTCTATCCATAGAGGGGATTTACCTCTCCAACAAGGAGGCTAAGAAGAAGAAGAAGAAGAAGAAGAAGAAGAAGAAGAAGAAGAAGAAGAAGAAGTCAGTTAAGTGAGAGGCCAATTGTGCGGCTGTTACTCCAAATGCACCTCCCGTAGAAAAAGATTTCAATCCTCCACAGAAGGTCACATTCCCTTGCAAGTTGTGTAAGGGTGACCATCTCCTTCGAGACTGTCCTGGCATTCCTAAAGTCTTATAGGTATGGTCTCAAAATCTGGATCGACTATCCCCATTGATCTCTGGAGATCATGTCGATGCTACACCCTCGGCTAGTGATGGTAAGAAGAAAGGGATGATTAGATTTCCCTCTAGGTTGTGTGAAGGAGAGCATCTTCTTCACCTTTTTCCTCTTGTGAATAAAGCATAAAAAGTTTTGGAAAAACTTATAGCTCCTCAGGCCCAACTCCTTGTTGGTTATCAGAGGCTTTCTTCTGACCCTCTCCTTGTTGGTAAAGAGATTGACTTGGATTCATCTCTTGCCCATCCTACTCTTCCTGAGCAAGAATCTCTTCTGTCTATTCCCAACCAACCATTGGTTGAAAAGAGTGTCGAATTGTCTCTACCTTCAGTTGATCACTCTGTTCCTGAAGAGAGTGGTGATCATACTACTCATGTTATTATCGTCTACTCAAATTCTTGTGAGTCAAAGAGTGATGCTTCCATCCTAGTTGTTCATGAGAGTCTTTCTTCTATTCCTACAGATCATGGGGGAAATCATATGATACCCCCACCAAGTAGTTCTATCGTCTTTTTTGATTGGAGTCAATTGAATACTTTCTTCCTCCCATCTTATGTGCCTTTCCAGATCACAGTAAAAGCTTATAATATGATAGTACATGGTACTATATTAGATGAAGGCGCATCTGTTAGCATCATGTATTATACAACTTGGAAATATTTGGGCTCCCCATAGCTTGAGCCTGTCACTCAGAATCTGTTGTCTTTCAATAGAGGAACCATTCAACCCTTGGGGGTCCTTTCGAAGTTCCCTATTACTTTGGTAGGAAAGACTGTCTAAATAGACGTGATGGTAGTCCAAGGTCCCTTAGATTTAAATTCCTTCTTAGAAGCAACTATGTTTATGTCATGGGAGCTCTTGTTTCTTCATTTTTCCACATGGTTTGTTTTCTACACGAAGGGATAATTGTGACCATTTATCAACTGTCCTTCATTGGTCACTAGGCATCTCCTTTGCAACCATCGTCCCTTATTGTCTCTTGTTTGCAAGAAGTACCTTCCCCGCCATAGGTCAATTATATGCCTACCCATTCTGTCTCCGCGTATGGAGATGATCACAGAGATAACATTGTACATTATGTACTAGGGGCGTTGGAACCCAATCTGTCTTTAGTACCAAATGACATGTATTCCTCCCAGAGCGTGGTTCTTCCGTCTAGTGAAGACCACTTGGGAGCCATGTTCTCTTATGGGTCATGAATAAACATCATGAGGATAGTTCCTGGTCTTGTTCCAACCACGTTAAAAAATGAAACAAGGAGTCATTAGGATGGTTCCTTGTCTCATGACAACCTTGTTAAAAAATGAATTAAGGAGTGAGAACATAGTTGCTTGTCTTGTGTCAAGCTTGTTAAAAAATGAAACAAGGGTCTCGAGAATAGTTCTTTTACTATGTCAACCTCATTAAAAAATTAAGCACCTCCCTTTTCCAAATTGAGTATTTGATTAAGATCTTGTAAAATATCAGTCGATTCTTTCTTGGATCTCGAAAGTGAACCTTCATTCCATTCACCTAGTTGAATGAAATGAAGCTTGGGGGCATGTACCTCGAATTGAGTCATTATGCTAGGGGCATGAAAACTTATCTCAAGCATAGTTTTTCATTTAAAGCTTGTGTAAACATCAAACTAAATCGAAGCAGAGTTCTCTCCATGGTTCAAGATTGTGTAAAATGAACCCATGCCCGATTTACATCTCATGGTTGCCATTTTAATCAGTCAATTTCTGCTAGATGAGCCTTGGTTGTTTTATTCTGTTGCCACCATCTCTTTGGTTGATCATATGCTTTCACTTGGTTTTTTTTCCTTTCCTGAGGAACCATAGAGATGAGTGGTTTTATTAGCCATCATCTTGACCATTACATGGTTTGAGAAGTTCCTCAATTGTCGGAACCAATTTATACCCTTTATTCCACTCGTTCCTTTAGGATGAGTCACCTTTAAGCTCTTTTCTGACTCGGAAAAGATGAAAAGATTTCCAAGTATTTTTTCCCTTTTTTGACTCGTTAAAGAGAATAAAAACGACGGGTCTGTTTTCAACTCTTTTCTGACTCTTAAAACACAAAAATATTGCTGAGCTCTTGTCGTTTTTGAACTGGTTAAAGGCTATGAAATGTCATTTACCCATTATGCATTTACCCCTTTTTCGGGCCAGGATAAACTATTTACAAAAAAGGTACTCCTTGACTGAGATGGTCAAGTGGTTCTCTCAAGTATTGTTTTCTACCTTTTCGGGCTCGAGAGACACCAATGTATGAAAAGGGACCATGCAGAGTTTTGTTTTTCGTGTATTTTTCAAACTCTCTAAACATGAAAAACATATCAAGTTACACCTTTGTTGGACTCATTAAAACATTAAACGACATTGGATTTGTCACCATAACGAACACGAGCTTCTCCTTCCTAGGGTTCATTAATCTTACTAGGTCAGATTCATCTGAAGGATGGAATTATATTACAAGCATATACTATCCCCATCATTCTAGTGTAAAAATAACTGGGGTACTCACCAAAAATGGTGAGGGAAAATTGGAATTATTTCATCAATTATATTCACTTGAGGCAGCCTGTTGCTATTGAACATTGACACTCATCTGTTGTTTGTGTCTGGTTTTGGGACATCCTCACTTTGGCACTTTCCTCCCTGGGTTTTGGGTTATCCATTTTAAAACTCTCTTATGATATTTTCCATGTCACCATGAAATTTGATCTTATGATGTCAAATGCTTCCAAACTCCGGAGTCGTGTCATCCATATGTTAAAGAGAAGTCTTCCTACTTGTACATTGTTTGATCATCTTGGATTACTCTCATTCCTTGTGTTCCCGTTTCGTGTCGATGATGAAGGATTCATTATGAAATTCCTTCGGCAGATCGTTTCCTGTCGGCTTCAGCTCATTATCTAGGAAGTTGATTTAGAAACTCCTTTCCAGTACCTTAGAGCTTGCATGCCTCAATGGAAAGTTCTTCACACTCAATGACAGGTTCTCATCATTGGCCTTCGATCGAATGATTTCATGGGTGTTCGACTTTAGTTCCTTATTCACACCCCATGAATTGTGCTGCTGGTACCTTGAGATCCATTGTCATTATTGGTGGCTTCTCTCGTGCTTGTTAATGGTTCACATCATTGACTGGTAATCAAGAAGCTTTCTAACATGTTTGGCTTCAACACATTTATTCACATGTTAGAACTTGTACTTTGATCGAGTCATGTTGGAGCACAAGACCCTAGGCTTAGATTACAAAAGTACAACCTGCAAGGAGTAATGAGTCATTCATGATTATATACATGATTCTTTAGACATATGTCTGCTCCCATGCCGTGGATCTATTTCATATGATCCCTCTAGTCGGATGGTTGCATCCATGCCAAGGATCCATGATACACATGATCTTTTTCTTGATGGATAGTTGTGCCTATACCATGGGTTTGTGTATTGTTTTATGCCTCTCATGTTTATCAGGAATGACTATCAGATTTCAAATATGTACATGTATGCTTTCTTACAAGTTTTCCGACAACAGACTCCTGTTCCTCGCATCTACTTGTAAAGAGTTTTAACCCTTACTCTATTCTGACCTTCATGCTTTAGGGGATATCTGTTACAAATTTTTTTGACACTATCCCTGTACTCCCTGTTCCATGATCCTAGAGGAGTTCTACAGTGACCCTTATGTGTTTCCCATCATGAAGAAACTCCCATTATGTCCGTCTTCATGAGCAGAACATTTCCCTTTTGCATCATTTCCTAAGAATCTTCCTTTTACCACAATATACAACACCGATGCTAATGACCAGTTCATCCCCCACGCCGATCTATAGATTTTAACACTAGGACTAGAGCCGATCAGTGCTACTAAGCCTTTTCTCAGCTGTGCCAATCCTCTTTTGGCAAGTTTTTTAAATATAGTGTCAAAGCTTCTAGGTCTAGAAGCTTCGTAACAGAAGTCTGATAAAGGGTTGGGCTGGATGGAGCAGATGAAGTCAGTTTGGGTTCCTTTCCCCTGTTAAGATGGAAGAAACCCAAGAGATAAGGCCTCTCCTATGATAAGAGGAACCATATCCCTTCCATCAAAGCTATATAAGCCCCTCATTTCCCAAGCTGAAAAGTTTTATTTTGCATGCTTATACATTCTATCAAAGACAAAGGTTTATGTACTTTTGAATCATTCTGAAATTTCCATAATATTTCTAAAGTTGTCTCCATGGATTTCTTGTTGCAGGTGCCTCACCAAAGTGATTTTTAGAGAACTAGGTATTAGTATTGAGAGTATGTGTTCATGGGTAATGGCATTATTACCATGTATATCAAATGTAGAACACTTGGATAATTTGTAAAACCTTGATCTAAATTGCTCACAATATCTACACTTCATGTTGAGATGGAGCTTGTAGTGCTCTCTCACATGAGTTGGAAATGAATAGATCACTCATAAAGACAAGGCATCTCTAGCCCTAATGCAAGTGAACCCTCAATAAAAATATTTTGATTGCTAAAGAAACTCAATTGTGTCAATATAGAATATTGTAGACAAGAGAAAATAAAATTATATTAGCTACATCAATGCTTGAAATAGCTTCACATTAGTGATGAGTGGTGAGCTAGGGTTTGAATGTGGGGCACTATAAAAGTTACATCATGTTTAAATTCCTTTTACATCGTGAGGTTGTTTTCTAGTAGGGTTTACGTATCATCAAAAGAAAACATGACACATTTTTGTGGGGGAGTGATTAAAGTTGTAACACAATTCAAGTGATTTACACCTCCAATGTAAATTACATCATTGTATGTTTGTGTAATGGTGTTAAACATGCTATTTATAAACAATACATTCAATGTAATTGGACTTCAAATTTTCAGGGCCTTGACTCTAACATGTATTTGTATTAGGAATAGTTCATGCAAATGACAGGGGCCTTTTTGTTTAACCACATATGCAAAAAGAGCGTCGACTGATGCCGTTCAGATTCCCGTTGGTGCATTCAAAGTGGGTTTATATTGGCATCGAGTTGAAAATAATAATCATGATCTTCCTATTCTCAATAACATTTGCTAACATTTCCATATACACAAGATAGAATTAGAGGATCACCTCATTTATAGATGCCCAATTTATATTTATATTCAAGGGATGTTATATTATTAAGATTTGGATGGGTTGTTGTCTACATTCTTTAAATACACCTCTGGCTCTTTTTATGAGTGAGGTCCTTAGATTTAGATATTTATATAAGGCCTTATGTGGCCTTCCCCTTTAGAAGTCTTCCAAGGGGGTCACCTCTTTCCATGTTGCCTTTCCTACGTAGGGCCAAATTGACTAACCAAGATTCAAAATTCTTCAAATATCAAATTAACGAGGTTGCATTACTATTCTTGACCCCATCATCGAGACATATTTCTCCAAAGATACTTTTAAGGATTTGGCATTATAGATCACAGGTTGGGTACCATAGGATCTATTACCCCATCTTATATATGGGATTTTAGATAATATTTTAAAATTTTGATTGTTATCTCAAACCCTAGAATTCTTATAACATTGATCATTTTCCAACTAAGATATATGGATATTTATGTAATTCATGGATGTACCATTGATTTGATGACACTTTGCCTTAGCCATCTAGGAAACTAGGTGTAGGAATAGGTTCCTTTAGCTACCACATTTAGATTTATATGTATGATCAATGCATATATAATATCTCTAATGTGTATTATTTTTATTGTGTTCACTTATGCACTCTATTCTAACTCTTGATGATTTGGCTATATGTTCACAGTTGAGTTGTTCCGTGATGTTCCATAATTTTACTCAGAGAAGTGTGTCATCTTGATGGTTTGGGTATATTCTTGGTTATTTGAGTAGGTGCTACAGATTGATCTTATTGTACCTCTTATTTCCTTTAGTCAAATTTTATCCCATGTCTCTCTTAACAACACATGTGGAGGCCTTCTAAACTATGGTTAGCTTCTAATAGGGTATTTTTAAGCTCTAAGTGAAGTTCCTAAAAAATAATGGGCTACCTATAGCTACCTGAGTTTATTGATAACATTATTCATAGACTTTAGGATAATTTTCACCTCCTTAAGGGTTAATGGATATTTCCCTTATGTATAAACCTCATGTCCCTCTTCCCTCATTATATAAACATACTTTCTTGTATTAAAGAGGGCTTATATAGTTTTTATTGATGCCATAATTAGGCCAACATTATCATTCTCTGAGCTTTCAACATTATTACATATAGTCTCTATGTCTAGTGACCTCATTTTGGTTAAATGAAAAAAAAACTTAAACTCAATAGTGGAAACATAAGCTACCAGATACCATAGAAATTGCCTTATAATATTTCACTACCTATTAAAATCTAATTTCCTGCTACTTTAAAATCTAAAACCGACCTGTTAAAATCTAATTTAATTTACAATCCTCTTTTGACTGATCTAGGGCATCCATGAAACTGTTGTTCATTACCCATGAACATACCTCCAAACTTCTCCACTAATTTTCCTTCTCTAGCCTTCGTTCCTCCATGCCAATAACTGCCCTCACTTATGTCCACTCACACATACTTCTATACACAAGTTAGGGTACTCAAAAACCTCTTTAGGTTACGTTGACATCTAGAAACCCCTGTACAAATATGCTCAGGTATCCGATCTTCATTACATGGATAACCCATATGTGTCATCACCATCGTAGGGTCTCAACCCTCCCATCCATTGGCTAATATTGAGCAAGTAATTTAGACTCCTAGATGGATCGAAATAGTGGAAATGTATACTTAAGAGGAATCCCTAGCTAGGGATCGAAATTTTGTCCTAAATACTTTAGGAACAACCCTTACCAATTTCACAAAACTTTCATTCTTTCTCCTTGAAGGTGCTCTCCTAGGCCTCACATTTTTTTCGGATATGAGCACATTATACTCTAAGGATTTTATCCCTCTTCTAGTGCTTCTATTACAACTATAGAGAAGCCCTAATTTTGCCTCCATCTAGACCTCTTCAACCAGGCATAATCCTCCTTTTCTACCACAAAAAACCTGCACTGTTCCTATACTGTATGCAACCTTGTTCCAAATTGGTGACAAGCCTTTCAACCTTCCAAAATAGTTTCCTATTGGGACTTGACATACCTCTCAAGAACCAGATATTTTGTGGCCTGTGACACTAATAACTTTTGCCCTAACTTGTGCCTAAAACATACCTTTCAAACTTGGCCAACCCTCCTCCTTGTTCTCGAACGAGAACTTGAGAAATAAAGACAAATAACTTACCTTATTTCTACTCCCTATCCAACTCAGTTACTTTAGGAATTCAACCTCTTAAGCTTTATCTTCACTTGAGAAAAGATTCCATGTTGGTTGATCAAATTCATCTCACAACTTCCCTTCTTATAGTATTCTCATGAGGGTAGATGTTGGCCCCGAAAGTGTCTTTTCAAGCCTAGGCCGACTTGAAGTTTCTAGACAAACCCCTACTAACATAAAGAAAATTAATTTCTTCATTTGATTAAGACCTTTCATCACAAAATTAGGTCACCCTTGCTCCTTTAAGGTTTCTCCACTTGCAACAATGAATAAACAATAATTTTTCCTCTTGATTTTACGCCCAGTCCCACACCTTGCGTGCAAAACCCCATTTCTTGGGTTGTTTACCCACAAAACCCTTTTGTGATTAAACCTCTCACAAACCCAACACCTAGGGTTGTGGAGTACCTCCCAAGCCACACAAATCATTACTCCCTCTTAGTGAGGGAGGTACTTCCATTGCACGAAAGTAACCATCGATGGCACTAGCCCATCTTGCATCCATCACTGTAGCATACCCTATAAAATGGACCATGCTATCTCGATATTGTCTCTATGTCATCTCACCTGAACCTGAAGATATCAAACTTCCATAGGGTTTCTCCCTCTGAATCTAGACTCTCTGCGAGTCTATATGATCTAAGGAAGATAATTGTCGCATTGAATTCCTATTTTTGAGAGGACCAAAATCATCCTAAAGAACATGAAATTTGCATAAGGGAAAATAATTATTTATTTAAAATAAATTATATAAGTCATGACTTTATTAAAGCAGGAAAATTGAAAATTTTAAATTCAAATTTGTCTCCAAAATTTCAAGGTCGTCTTGCCCTTCATAAAGAGAAATTTCTATATATATAGAGGTGTTCTCCAACCCCTTTTGAAACATCAACAAGGCTTTATTATGTCTAAGAAAACTAAATGTTTGGAGGAGGATAATAGGCTAATTGGTTTTGGTTCTCTCTTCCACAACAGGGTTGAGATTCTATTATTGGGAAGGTCGTAGATCTTAAAGGAAATTCTAGGCTGTATTCATCATGCAAGTGGTAGAAATCTTCTTTTTTTTGGGCCACAGGTCAAGAGCATGTTCAATAAGATAGAAGGAGACATTTGGGGTTTGTTTAGTGTCATTTTAACATTGCAATGGAGGTCGAGTTCACTTAGGAGAGGGCTGAGTTAGTTGAGAGAAGATATGGTTAGGGTGGGTGCTTTTTGGAGCTACATATTGTTACAAGTGTTGGATGCAAAATTTCCTAAAGTGACAATAGGTGTTGACCCTTATTTGATGAGGATGAGAAGTGTAGCACCTTATTTTGGCTGAGCCACTATCAAGGGGAGATACTACGAAGTTTTTGGGGCTAGTCTTGGAGCACATCACAAAAATCTACAGTGGTGCTTAGAGCTATTTCCAGGACTGTCATAAATCTCTTTTGAATTATCTCGACAGCTTGACCTTAGGATCGAGAGGCTTGTTTTATCTCTAGATCATATCCCACATCGATCAACGAAGGGATGTGTATTGTTTCTATGTTAAACGACAACTGAAATGATGTGTACAAAAAGATACCCTAATCAAATCAAGATACCTCTAAACAATGTCATCACCTCAATCACATCGACAAGTCATACTCACTTTCTCTTCTGAACATTTGACATTTATAATAAGAAGATTCGATCAAGGTTTTTCCCCATCTTGGGGTTTTTCCCTGGCTTGAGCCATATCTTTATGTTTACTTGCCTTGGCTCGTCTTATGCTATTCAATTTAATGTTATTTCATTAGCTACTCTCATGTGATGATGGTTAATGTAATGAATTTTTAATGGGTGTTGTCTAAGAAAATCCTCTCTGTGGACAGAGATGATCCCTATAGCCCAATGAGTGGGACTAGAAACCTACGTGATAATTTACAGGACACTTTCCTAAATTACAATCGATGAGAGAAGAGGAAAGAGACCTACCTCATTCTGATGCTATAACACACTCCTTTATTGAAGATATTGAATTGCTCAGTCCTAAGGCTCATCTCTACTACTCACAATGTTTGAATACCTATACAAGAGATCAAATAAACAAGAAATCATGCAACTGAAACTAGCATAATCGAAAGTAGTCCACTTAACAAATTAAGGAGAATTAGGATAAATGATGCATTAACACTATTGGGTTGTGTTATATTCTTTCCACATAGTTAACGGGGGGTTTGAGGGGTACTCATAACCCCACTTTATGGGGTCTAGGGTAGTGCCATAGGAAATTTTGATTTTGGACCCACCTATGGTTGGCAGACGCACCTATGGTTTTGTGCATGATTTTTGCACATGTTTTTTTGATGCGATGGTTTTTCGGTGCATGGTATTGGACACGATGGTTTTTCGGTCCATGGTATTGGATGCGAAGGTTTTTGTTCCATGGTATTGGATGCTTTAGCATGTATAATTATGTATTATAACATTGAAAGGAA
>APFE030154796.1:55993-71143 GCA_000404065.3 Pinus taeda | reverse complement strand
GCCATCTTTTGTCCAAAATGTAGGAAGAAACATGCTCTAAGGGAATGTCCCTTGGATGCAAAAGTTGTAGAAACATGTATGATTTGCTCGGAAAGCCATGAGACCGAGGATTGTCCTTCAATTCCTGGGCTCAAAGCTGTCTTTCAAGAAGATCCAAATTCAGTGGAGTCTCCCTGTTTTGTTACAAGGAGACCATGGCAGGGGCAACAAAATCAAGGGTTCAACAATCCTATGAACTTTCAACCCCCGCCAAATTGGAATCCTTGGCAACAACCTTGGCCCCAATCTCAATCCATATCAATCATGGGTACAAGGTATGAAAAATCCTTATGGGAGATTTGCTCAATTTTATCAATATCCTCCATCTTTTCCAAATCAACAAGCTCCACAACTTCCAAATCAAAACCCACAACTTTCATTACCATTTCCACAACAACAACAAACTCCTCAACAAAATTATCAATTGTTGCTTCCACTCCAACAAAAATCAAATCAACTACCTTCCCAGCCATTGCCAAATCCCAATAATAAAAATCCTCAAAATGCTTACATGGTAGAAGGACAACAATTTCCTACCTATATGATTATTCCTCTCAATGATGCACAACTCAGATCTGGTAGAGTTTTAGAAAAACCTTCTATAGATGCTCAAAAGCAAAGTATTTCTGAGGAAGATTCTCTTGAAGCCAATAAAGGTTCTGAAGCATCTCTTCAAAACCCAAACACTCAAAAATAAAAAGAAAAAGAGTCAACCCCCACAACTCCTATAGTTGAGCAACTTGCATCTTCATCCGCACCTCCTTTTCCTGAAAGATTACAAATTGACAAAGGAGTGGAAAAACAAATCTTGTTGCCTAACTATGATTTCCTAGATGAATTAAAGAATGTCTGTATCAAGATTCCCTTGCTACAAGCCATTAGAGAGATTCCTATTCTAACAAAAACAATAAAGGAGTTGAGTCTCAAAAGACCAGGAAGGAAACCAAGAGATACAAGAAGAATCCACCTGGTAGGAAAAATTGCAGATATCATGATGGGAAAAATTACCACGCAAAAGTATGTAGATCCAGGTAGTCCAGTTGTCAAGACACATATAAATGGGATAGAAATTCCAAATACATTGATTGACTTAGGGGCCACTATCAACATTATGAGTAGACAGACTATGGAACAACTGAAACTTCCTAATCTCCTCTTTACACCTACTTTACTACAACTTGCAAATTAATCAATTATCAAACCAGATGGTGTATTAGAAGATATTTCAGTCTCCTTAGATTCTTGGGAGTATCCAGTAGATTTTATGATTTTGACTCCCAAGAGTAATCTAGGAGGGCACCCACTTATCTTAGGAAGACCTTGGCTAGCCATAGCTGAAGCTTTCATTAGTTGTAAATCTGGAGATATGTACATTTCTAATGGAAATTCGACAAAGAAATTTAATTTGTATCCTCCAGCAAAAGCAATCACAGAAGTAGGAGATAATGAATGGGTCAATGATGAGGACACTATACAACCTGTCTTTACCATTTCTGAAATCAGTGAGGATAGTCAAATTCTGAACACATTAGAAAATTTTGAGACATCTTTAGAATATGACCCCACACAATTTCAGTTGGAATCTGACATTGAATATTTATCATCAAGACAAATGTTTCTTTACTCTCTAGAAGAGTTCGGTAGTTCCACCATTGAGAATTTTCCAGGTAAAACATTAAATATCAACAAAAATTTGAAAAAGTCACAACAGGAAGAACTAACCAAAATCTTGCAAAAACATCTACTGCATTTGCATGGGAGTATACAAATATGAAAGGTATTGATCCTAAGACTTGCATCCATCATATCTATATTGAGAAAAATAGTAGACCAATCAGACAAATTCAAAGAAGAATGAATCCAAATCTTAGGGAGATAGTGAAAGAAGAGCTCCAGAAACTACTCAATGTAAACTTCATTTATCTAATTTCAGATAACCGATGGGTTTCTCCTTTGGTTATAGTACCTAAAAAGAATGGTAAATGGAGGGTATGCATTGATTACAGGGAATTGAATAAAGCAACTTTGAAGGATCACTTTCCTTTGCCTTTTATCAATCAAGTATTAGATACATTAGCAGGCAAAAATTACTTTTCATTTCTGGATGGTTTTAGTGGTTATAACCAAATTCAGGTAGCACCTGAGGATCAAGATAAGACCACATTTACCAGTCCATGGGGGACTTTTGCCTATCGAGTGCTTCCTTTTGGGTTATGTAATGCACCCGCAACATTCCAAAGAGCAGTACTAGGAATTTTTTCTGATCTAATTCATGATTGTGTAGAAGTTTATATGGATGAATTTACAGTTTATGGTGACTCATTTAAAGAAGCATTAGGAAATTTGGAAAAAGTACTTGTACAGTGTAAAGAAACTTTCATTAAGCCATGAAAAATGCTTTATGATGCTTACCGAAGGTATTATTTTAGGACATGATATTTTAGGGGATGGGATTAAAGTTGATAGATCAAAAGTTGAAGTCATCTCCAAGTTGCCTATTCCAAATTGCCAAAGAGATGTTAGAAGTTTTCTATGATTTACTGGATACTATAGAAGATTTATAGAAAACTTCACTAAAATAACATCTCCACTCTTGAAATTTCTTACAAAAGACTATGAATTAAAATGGGATCCTGATTGTCAATCAGCATTTGAAAATTTGAAAACAAGAATATCTGAAGCACCCATCTTGAGAGGACCAAATTGGAAACTTCCTTTCCATATTTCTACAGACTTCAGATACAGCTCTAGGGGCTGTGTTGGGTCAAAAGGATTTAGTTCCTTATGCCATTTACTATACCAGTAAAAATTTAACTCCCACTGAGTTGAATTATAATGTGACTGAAAAAGAGTTCTTAACTGTTGTTCATGCAATTAATAAGTTTAGACATTATATAACAGGCTATGAAAATTTTATCCATACTGATCATTCTGTGATTAGATATTTAATGAACAAACCTGTTAATAATGGCAGAGTTATAAGATGGCTCTTACTTTTACAGGAATTCAATATTACTGTATTGGATAGACCAGAGAAACAAAATACAGTAGTTGATTTCTTGTCTAGGATTCAGAATGCTAAAGAAGATTCTCTTGTAGAGGATAAGTTTCCTGATGAATATTTATTTGCAGTAACTACTAAAACGCCTTGGTATGCAAATATTGCTAACTATTTGGTTACAGGGAAACTACCTCCACATCTATTTCCTAGTGAAAGAAGAAAAATTATTCAGGAGATTTCAAAATATTCACGGATTTCTAATGATTTGTTTAGAACAGGGCCAGATCTTGTGATCAGGAGATGTGTTAGGGAAGATAAAATGCTTGATATCCTCAAGGCATGTCATGATGAACCATGCAGTGGATACTTTGCTGACAAAAGGACAACCTATAAAATCCTTTCTTTGGGATATTTTTGGCCTTCCCTCTTTAAATATGCAAAACAATATGTCAAAAGGTGTGACAACTGCCAAAGAGTAGGGAAATCTACCCTTTCAAATGAAATGCCATTGCAACCACAGGTACTCATCGAACCTTTTGAAAAATGGGCTTTAGATTTCATTGGACCTATTAATCCACCATCTAAGCAAAAGAAGTATATATTGGTTTGTACTGATTATGTCACTAAATGGGTAGAAGCCAAAGCGTTAGTTTCTGCTACTGAAAATTCAGTTGTTAATTTTCTTTATGAGGATATTTTTATTCGCTTTGGTGTTCCAACAGAAATGTGACAATCAGGGAAGTCAATTCACATCCAACTTGGTTGAAAAGCTGATGGAAGAATACAAAATCAAGCATAGAAGATCTACTCCTTACCATCTGCAAGCAAATGGTCAAGTGGAGTCTACAAACAAATTTCTTGAAAGTATCATCACCAAAACTATTTATATACAAAAAGGAGATTGGGCAGAAAGGCTTCCTGAAGCCTTGTGGGCCTACAGAACCACATGGATAAATACAACAGGAAATTCTCCATATGGACTTGTTTATGGGAAAGAAGTCCTGCTCCCCATTGAGTTCCAAGTCAAAACCTTCAAGATGGCAGTTCAGTTGGGGATGGATCTATCAGAAACCCAAAAGCATAGAATGGAGCAGTTGAATGAGCTAGATGAGATCAGACAAGAAGCAATCCTAAGCACTGATCTAGTTCAATATCAAAGAGCTAAGTGGCATGAAAAATACATCAAAGAGAAAAAGTTTCAAGAAGGAGACTGGGCATTTCTATTTGATTCCAAGTTTAAAGACTTCAAAGGGAAATTTCAGACTCATTGGCTTGGGCCATATGAGATTGATAAAGTATTTAGCAATGGAGCGGTAAGAATCAAGACCATTGATGAATTTCAAACTCCTCTTATTGTGAATGGCCATAGATTAAAGATCTATCATAAGCCACTCTCAAAAAAGGAATTTTTCAAAATGTTTCAAGATAATTCTGCAATAAGGCTGGTGAAGAAGAATCCTTCTTCTCCACTAGCCTAGCCTTTGTTCTTTTCTTTAAAAAAAATAAAAAATAAAAAATTGTATAACCTGAAAACCAATCACTGATTGGCAGTCTTATACAGAAAACACAGGGTGAAAATCAGGAACTCCTGACACCCTATATTTTCCAAAAAGAAAAAAAAATCTCTCTCTCTTTCTCATTTTTTTATTCCATTCCATTTCATTTCCATCGCACTCCATCTCATTTCCATTCCACATCACTTCATTTCATTCAACTCCATTTCATTCATTTCATTCCATTAATAAAAATTTTTATGACCATTTTCATCCATTCAGTCATCATTTATACATCTCATTCAATTATAAGATTGTTGGGTCAGTTTCCGCAGCTAGAGTTAGTTTCTGCAGCTGCTCACTGATTCTGCAACCAGTTGTGTTTCTGCAGCCACCACTCTGTTTTTCAAAAAAAAAAATTATAGTCAGATGTTAGTTCAACAATCATAAAATTAAATGCAAGTACGAAGACATATTATGAATACATGAGGCATTCAAAAGTATCAATGAGGAGTAACTAATTGAAGACTAATGAAAAATGAAAAGAATTCCAAGGTATGAGTAAAAAATTATTTCAAATGGCATTCAAACACATTTTTACATAGTTATAAACCATGGCTCCATAATATGCAATGATTGTGTTGATAACTCCATAGCCATTCCACGATCTCTATACGATTCCCCCACAATCCTTGCATTCATTTTTAAATGGTTTATAATCAAGCCTCTGGTCTTCACTCATGTTCAGCTATACTTTGATATTCCACCTGTAATTATGGAACGTGGTTGATTTGAATACAGCTTCTCTTAGCTGAACAAAATCTGCAGCCGTTTCATAAACGTGCTTGCGTGTACTCTGCAACCACCCAATTTTAAATACTGTCGAATGCACTTTACTCCCCCTACTGTTCTATTGACCTCACGGCTGCGTTTCCACTGTGCTCACATAAGTCTTCACCCCATTTTGTTCTTTGTTCCGCTTCATTCCATGTACCTATTCTCTAATATCCGCTTACAGTCACTGGTCTCGCTCATAAACCCTGTTCATTTCTACTAGTTCAGCCACCTTACCTCTGCTAAACCCTCCTCACACAAATGAGTTTTAAAAAACAGAAGGAAGGATGGGTCAGCTGTTGAGGGCAGAACCAGAGGGACCCAAATTTATGGAAGGATACCCGCAAGTGAAGGACATACTGAAAAAGGAAAAATGGCTTCGGTTTATTCAAAAGTTTAAAGGCTACCATAAGGAGGTTACAAAGGCTTTTGCAAGGTCTTTTGACAGACTGGAGGTGGAAATTGGGGACCTCAAGTTTACAGCGACTGAGGCATCCATAGCAACTGTTACATAACTTCCCCAAGAAGGTGAACTCTAGTTTAAGAACAAGAACATTGGCGATGAAGCTTAGAGAGTGATCCTACGTAACCCAGGTATGGATGTCACTATTTTCAAAAAGGGAATTCCTTTCCATGCTTTAAAAGAAGAGTGGGCTAGTTTACTGTTAGTTATTCAAAATTTTATCACCTGTGAGGGACGTTTTGGAGCAATGTACATGTATCATACATGACTGTTGATGAATTTCCTAGACAACCAGACCCTCAATCTGCCATACTTTTTACTAAACAGTTTGAAAAAGATGTCTGTGACCATCCAAAAGCATCTGGGGGACGTAGAACCACATTTGTATCACCATGGTCTCGTGAAAATCTTGATAGAAAAACAATGAAAAGAGAAAAGGGACACTTGGGAGAAATTTTTAATTAGAAATTTCTTTGAAGAACCCCAAGAAACCCCTAAAGGCAGTACATCAAAAAGAAGTAGAAGAAAGAGAACATGTGATAAAACTCAAAGCATTCCTACTAACACAGTTGAAAGAACTAGTAGAGAAGAAAGATTGTCTAAAAGGAGGAAGGGAAAGACCGAGGGTAAAAAGCCAACAAAATCAAAAGAGAAAAGAAGCATTGAGGCTGTGCATCAAACCCCTTCCTCAGAAGAAGACCATTAAGTATTGTCTGAGAGACTAGTTCACCTGCAGGAACAGTCAGCTATGGCCAAAAAGAAAGGAAAAGAAAAACAAAAGGAAGAAGACAGTAGTCCACAGTATGTAAGAAGAAGTAGCAGGCTTAAGGGAAAATGGAGAAAAGCACAAACGAAAGGACCCCATTTTATTGATTTGGGAGGAGGAACACCTGAACAAACTCTAGCTGGCCGTAGTCCACCTCATTCTCAACCACACGTTGAAACTAGCCCTCAAGATGTTGACATGAGTCCCTTTCGGCCAGATTTTGAAGTCAATTCTCCTCCACAATTTTTTGGGGACAACGCAAGAAAAACGACATCCGAAATAGATCCAAGGCAGCAAGAGGTGTATGATTACATAGAATTCTTAGAAAGGACAGCCACGAGTCCTAACACTTCATCCACTCAGCCTCACATAGCACAACAAGCTCTAGTCCAATCGTTGAAACAAGAAGTCTTTGAGTTGGAGGTTTTAAATAGACATATTAAAAATGAAAATGAAGCACTCAAAGAGCAGAGAAAACTGGATAAGATCATCCATGATAATACCATGCTACACCTCGGGCTCTGGCAAAAAAAAAAAAATAAATAAATAAATAAATAAAATAAAATTGAAGAAAAAGTGCAAAAAGATAAGTAGAGAACTGATCAGTCTTAAATTCAAATGCTTGATGATGAAGCCCAGGATGTTAGCATCACCAAGAAAGAGAGGAAGAGGGTTGTATGTACTGACAGAAGCTTCACAACATATGATTTGAAGGGAGGATAGTCAAAATTTTGGTTGCATGAGGACATGCAACACCTTCACAGTGGGGGTATGTTGAGTCCCAAACTTGCATCTTTCCTACACCTTTTTCTAGCTTCTTTCCATTCATCTGAACCTCCTAAGTCATCAGTATCATTGCATATTAGTTAAAAAAAAGAGAATTTAAAGTGGTTTCTTGACTATGTGTTTGTGTTGCTATTTGAACTAGATTTTTGTTTATGAGCTACAGAATCTTGTCACTTTTCGTAGCCAGCTCAACTTTCCGCAGCTGTTTTGTCAAAGTCTATATTGCAGGTGCCTTCAGGCAAGTCGAGCCACATGGGCAAGTTGAAAACAACGTGGACATGAACCGAGTCCTATTGGCTCAATCGAATTGATCAAAAGAGGCCATAGTCAAAGGTAGTCAAGCAGTGGTCAACCTAAGAGTCCTACGGTGACAAAAATCTATTTTTCACCACGTGAAGACTTGCGTGGCCGTTCCTCAATACTATGAGACACATCAACACCTGTGGACTGCTCCATAAGCCGATTCCAATAGCCACCCTCCAAAGATTTAATCTTCACGGCAGCTATAATGCTAGATTCCTGGACATGGTCGTTCACATGTCTTTTATCAACGAAGATTGTAGGAAAGTAGTTATGTTATCCTCTGTTAAATAATGTGTTCTCATATGCATATTAGATAGCTTTGTGATGTAATTTTGATTGTTAACGAGCCCAATGTGCCGTGACTTTATTTCTGTGTTATGACTGTATTTTGAATACATGAGAAGACTCTATTTATAAGCTCAATTAGTGGTTAATAGCTGTTGTCCGAGGACTATGCAAAGGCCCCCTGCACATGCCAAGGTTTTGTTTATTGTTGTCTAGTTTCACGCTTTATTTCCTTATGTTCATTATGCCATAGTTATTCATGTGTATATATTGCATTTCTTATGGTATTAACGTTTTATTTCTGTCCATAATTTTCCATGCTTTATACTGCTATTAACTGATCAGTGTCTTTGTTCCAGATTAAAGTAGGCAGCGCAGTCACTTGCACATAGTTTTATGATGACTAATGACATGGAATCTGCCTTGTCCTTCTACTGATTTATTTTTCTTAGTTTTTAATCTCAGCACTGTTTTATCTATTTCAGTTTTGTACATTTGCTTTATTATTTAGATTAGATATTAAATTACTTATGTCATTATGAGTTACCTCCCGAGGGATTGAAGTATGAGTGTAGTTTGATATTAGTTTATTTTTCTGCAAGTTAGTTATTGAATTACTCATGTCATTTTCAGTTACCTCCGAAAGCCATAGCGAGACTAATGGTGAGGGATTGAAGTATGAATATGTAGTTTGATATTAGTCTATTCTCTTGCAAATTAGATATCAGATTGCTTAAGCTGTTTATGATTACCTCTGAAAGCCATAGTGAGACTAATGGCGAGGGGTCAGAGTATGAATTGATGTAATTTGATTTTTAGCTTTATTTGCTTGCAATGTTTGAATTTCTTTGAGTACAGTTTCTTTTGTATTTAGATAGCAGCAAGGGTAATGGGTTTCATGATCAATAGTTCACTGCTTGTTTGACTAGTATAGTGGCACATTTTCATTTTCTTTTAGGAATTAATTTTTTCATTGCATGTTTTAAACTCCTTTTGAAGTTTGAAGTTTGGGAAATCATTGTAAAGGACATCATTGCCTTGAACATTTATATCCATACTTGTCTTTTAGAATTTCCATCTCACATTAGGAAGTCAACCAAGATAAAAATCCCCAAAACAAATAAAAAACTAAAAACGACAAAAAGTAAGAGGTAAACTTTAATGAAATATGTGGTAAGTAGCCAGGAGAACCCCAAAATTTCCCTATCTACTCAGTACACTTTGATATGGATTCTTTCATTCTTTATAATAATGAAAGTTATTCCTCAAATGATTGGAAGTTTTAGTAGCAGAACCAAAGGAAATGGCAAATGAAAAGTCTAGTGTTCAAATCGAGCAAATTTCTGAGAACAATGATACATCAGATACCCAAGAGAAACCAGAAGAAAGTAAAAAACAAGATCCCCTTATTAATCAGATTCCTGAGACTCCTGATACCAATTACGAACATGAAATTTTTGTGCACTTAGAATTTGATGGCTCAGTTAACAAATTAGGAGTAGAAGCAGGAGTTTGGGTGCACAATCTTGAAAATGATCATGCCGAAGGCCATGCCTACAGATTAAATTTTAGGTGCATTAATAATATGGCAGAATATGAAGCTCTGTTGCTAGGTATTAAACTTGTCAAACGATTAGGGGCAATTAGGGTATATGTCTTAGGAGATTCTGATTTAATAATTCAACAAATCAAAGGGAAGTTTCTAACAAATGATCCCAGATTAAGATATTACAAAGGAACAATGACAAAGATTCTCAATACATTTCTAGAAACTAAGCTTTCCAAAATCCCAAGAAAACATAACTTGCAAGCTCATAGTCTGGAAATGTTTGCCAGCACCTGCAAATTACCATTTGAACCTTATCATCAGTTCATAGCTGAGATTAGACACAGACCAGCCCTACCTGACAATTTGAAGAACTGGCAAGTGTTTGTCAGTGATAAGCAGATTAACATTTTCTTGACCTTAGATGAAGAATTTTCTAGCATTAACGTAGATGTAGATACAGTTAGTGAGTTTGATCAAACAAATGAGATAGAAACAGACATTTCAACAGAAAGTGCAATTCAAATGCTCCATCTGACAAATTTACCAGTAAAGAAATGCAAGACCTTAAAGAAATGGATATTGATGAGATTATTGAAGGAGAATATGAAGTTATCAATTTAAAATATAATCATTTTCCTAAAGGATTAACTCCTTTGGAAGATCTCTTTGATTTCAACGATATTTCAAAGAAATCTAAGATGGAACCCTTAAAAGAAAACATTGAAAACTATAACTTGGGAACTGAAGAAAATCCGAAAATGGTAAAGTTATCTAAATCTTTGCCCCCTGACCAAAAACTCAAATATGTTGAACTAATGAGAGAATTTTAGGATGTCTTTACCTGGAGCTATGAAGACCTGAAATCATATGACACCTCTATAATTCAACATACAATACCTCTGAAGGAAAGTAAAAAACCATTCAAACAAAAACTTAGAAGAATTAACCCTGTATTGCATCCCTTAATTGAAAAAGAAATCAAACGAATGTATGAAGCAGGGATAATTGCTCCCATTAGATTTTCGGAGTGGGTGTCTAATTTAGTACCTACCAGGAAGAAAACGAGAGAAATCAGATTATGTGTTGATTTAAGAAATGTTAATAAGGTTTTTTGAAGGACAATTACTCTTTACCTAAGATGGATCATATTTTACAAAGGGTAGTAGGTGTTTGTAGGATTTCACTTTGGATGGGTTCTCAGGTTATAACCATATTTTGGTTCATCTTGATGACCAGGAAAAAAATGTTTTTACAACACATTGGGGCACATTCAAGTATGTCAAAATGTCGTTTAGACTTAAAAACGCAGGAGAAACCTTTAAAAGAGCAATGGGCATAGCATTTGCAAAAGAAATTAATGATTTCCTAGTTATATATCTAGATGACTTGACTGTTTTTTCTAAATCAGATCAGCAACATTTGGATCATATGAAACAAAAATTCATAAAATGCAGAAAATATGGTATTTCTTTAAATCCTAAGAATTCCTTGTTTGGCCTAGAGGAAGGCAAACTCTTGGGGCATATCATTTCCAAAGATGGCATTATAATTGATCCTGCTAGAATAGAAGCTATTTTGCAAATACCCCACCCTAGAAATGTCAAAGAACTTCAATCTTTCCTAGGAAAGATTAACTTTTTGAGAAGATTCATATCTAATTTAGCTGAATTGATTAGATTGCTTAATAATATGTTGAAAAATGATGCAAGTATTAAATGGACAGTCGAAGCCAAACAAACCCTTGAAGAAATTAAAATGGCGTTGACCAAAACATTGGTCCTTACAAGTCCAAAGTTTCATAGAGACTTCATAATATTTTCATTTGCATCAGAACACACAATAGCAGTTGTTCTACTACAAAATGATGATCAAGGATGTGAGAAACCCATAGCCTTTTTTAGTAAATCACTTATGGATGCACCACTAAAATACAAAATCATGGAAAAACAAGCTTTTTCACTTGTAAAAGCTATTAAAGACTTCAGAGTCTACATATTATACTCCCATATAATAGCCTATGTACCAAATGCTATTGTCAAAGATATCTTAACCCAAGATGGAATTGAGGGTAAAAGAGGTAAATTGATAGCTACTATATTAGAGTATGATATTGAAATACAACTTACAAAGCTTATAAAAAGATAGGGTTTGGCCAAACTCATGACTGAAGCAAATTGTCAAGTCCTGGATATTAATGTAAAAGCTATTAAAGACTTCAGAGTCTACATATTATACTCCCATGTAATAGCCTATGTACCAAATATTGTTGTCAAAGACATCTTAACCCAGGATGGAATTGAGGGCAAAAGAGGTAAATGGATAGCTACTATATTAGAGTACGATATTGAAATAAAACCTACAAATTTTATAAAAGGACAGGGTTTGGCCAAGCTCATGACTGAAGCAAATTGTCAAGCCTTGGATATTAATGAACTAGATAATGAACAGGAGATGGCGACTCCACAAATCAGCCAGGCCTTCTTAGATTGACATTGGTATGCTGATATAGCTTATGTATTATTAAACGTGCGGGCTCTTCCAAGGTTAACTAGAACAAAGAAAAGATTCTTAAAGATGAAAGCTTTAAAGTTTTGTATTTTAAATAATATTATTTTTTGGAAAAATCATGAAGGTATTCTATTAAATTGTTTATTAAAATAAGAACTTGACAAGGTTCTCAAGAATTTTATGCAGGACACTATGGTGGACACCTTTATTGGAAATCAACTGCAAAAAAAATCCTAAGGGTTGGATTTTATCGGTCAACCTTGTTTGGTGATGTAAAGAAATTTGTCACTGCTTGCCATAAAAGTCAAAATTTTGAAGGCAAGAGAAAACTATTACCTTTACCCTTGAGACCAATTTCCACTGAAAAACCCTTCCAACAATGAGGTTTGAACTTCATTGAAGAAATCCACCCTCCCACTTTTGACCAACATAAATGGATTCTAACTGCCACAGACTATTTCACCAAATGAATAGAAGTAATTCCTTTTAGACAAGCCAATGACATAGTGATTATAGGATTCTTAGAAACCAACACACTGTCTAAATTTGGCTGTCTTAAAAGGATCATAACTGATAATGCTGCTGCCTTCAAATCCAAGAAAATGATAAGTTTCTGTAACAAATACCATATCACTTTAGGCCATTCCACAACCTATAACCCTCAAGGTAATGGTCTAGCTGAGTCTTCCAACAAAAGCTTAATTAATATTATTAAGAAATTATTGGAATAGAACAATAAAAATTGGCACAAGAAACTTACTAATGCACTATGGTTAGACAGACTCACTATCAAGAAATCTATTGGAACTAGTCCTTATAAATTAGTCTATGGCATGGAGGTTGTATTTCCTTCATCTTTAGGAGTTCCTGTAATGAAATTACTTCAGGAAGCTCAAGTCGAATCCAATGATATTCAAAGGAGAATAAACCAGACCATCCATCTGCAGCAGACTAGAGAAGAAGTGTATCAAAGATCTCAAGTATTACAAGAGAAGCTTAAGAAAATATTTGATAAAAGAACCAAGGCGAAAGATTTCTACTTTGGAGACAAAGTTTTAAGATGGGATTCTAGAAGAAAGGATAAGGGAAAACATGGGAAGTTTGACTTCCTATGAAAATGACCTTTTATTATCCAGGCCTTACAAGGGAACAATACTTACTATCTGAAAAACTTGGATGGCACAGAAACAGAAAAGGACTAGTTAATGGTTGGATGTTCAAACATTACTATGATCTTACTTTTTAATGTATTTTGATTTTAACATGTACATACTATATCCTTGGTAATGTCACAGTTTGGATTGGATAGCAACTTGCTGGAGTTGAAGCCCGAAGAGAAGGCCCTAAGCTTCACAAGCGTTACTGTCATACATATAATAAAGCAACCAACAAAAGGAGATTTCAGAGCACAGTCAAAGTCATTCAAAAGGCCATCTGACCTGTTGTTTTTGACTTTCCACTAGGAAAAGCCATCCCCAAGTGGAGCGAGTGTTATGCTCCTATACCAATAGGTGTCATATTTCGTGATTGACTTGATGAACTCTATAATATGTTCATACATTTTCTTGTTGCAAAGGTTTTCCATATTTTCAAAAAATAAAAAAATTTAAAAAATTTAAAGAGGGTATTCATAATGTCAGTTAATTGAACTACTTCATTAGTTTGATATTCATTATAAGCCAGACATCTCTAAATCCCAATATTCTAAATATCTTGCTCTCAATTGGGTTAGATCTATACCTGCCTAATGAGATAGGATTAGGATTTAGTTCCCTTTGCTTGAATTATAGAATAAGTTTGCATTTAGATTAATTTCAATATTCGTTTAAGTTCTCTTCCCAAAGAGACACTTTAGCTGTGGCTTGGTTGAGCCCCAAATCAACTTAAGGATTACTTTCTTGCCTGATCAGTAAGAGGGTTGATCTGATGTCTTTTCTCCATTGGTGAATGAAAGTCATATTTTAAAGCCATTGGAGATTGAGAGAATATAACTGGACCTAGTTGAACCATCCGGAACCACCATTCCAAACGGAAAAGAGTTGCTTTAAGGTCTGGACCAAGTGGTCATCCCCCATGTTGTTGCAACGAATTTCGAGGCTTCAAAATTTTAGCACTAGGAGGGCCTGAACCTTGTTGTCTATTGGAGTCTTTGTATTCTAAAATCTTTTTTTTATTACAATGGATCCTCTTAAACTTTCATTTTTGAGTTTTATTTCTGGACATGCATCTTCTAATACTCCACCAGAAGTGGTAAGACTCTTGTCTCAGGTAAAATTTAATGGTAAGAGAAATTCTTCTGCTTTTAATCATGCCTTTCAACTTATTCACAAATTTTCAAATTATGATTTTCAAGGAATTGATGATGGTATTTTATGTAGGATTTTCGCTCTTACATTCGCGACAAAAGCCAGAAACTGGTGTCGAACTCTTCCAATTGCCTCAATTCATAGCTGGGATCAATTTGTTACAATGTTCCTTTGTAAATTGGACGACTATAACTACAAACAGGTATGTGACGATTTTGAAGATTTACAAATATTTGAAAATGAATCTTTCATTGATTTTACCATCAGGTTTTGTTTAAATTGTTTGAAATTTAAAATTGAAGAAAAACCTACGGGAAACAAATTACTAGATTGCTATGAACATATTTTCTCCCCTCCTCCCATTCATAATCCATGTGAAATTATTTCAAGATTTGCTCAAACTCCTTCCAATTACATTAACACAATTGAGAGTTCCAATATGAATATGCAAACAAATAATGATGAAGTGGTCTTGATCCGAATGGAGAATGGCATCAACTCATGGTATTCATCCACCCATGGAATTTACCCATGGTATTGTAAGTGGCATCTACCCATAGTATTCATTCACTCATGGTATTTTCCCATGGTATTGTGACATCCACGCATGGTATTCATTCACCCATGGAATTGACCCATGGTATTGTAATTGAAAAATACTATAAGTAACAAGTCACATTTTGTAAAAGGACAGATGGTCCGCCACAATGTAACCTTTATAGTTATTATCAGTTTTAATAAAAAGTTTCTTTGTGGTGTTGTTTTTTGGGCATTCTCCTCTTTTTCTTCTGGCAATTCAAGTTTTCGGATCTTGGGG
>APFE030154796.1:35670-47966 GCA_000404065.3 Pinus taeda | reverse complement strand
TCATAAGGTAAAATTTTCAGCCAATTTTCTTCTAGGTACATTTACAGGCTCATCATCATCTATGGTTTGTTTTACTTTTTTCAATGGCAATTCTTTATTCTTGTTCTGTTTCCTTTGCAAGTTTTCATTCATTTTGGAGACTTGAAACAAGCAGGCAACTATTTTAAATTTGTAGCATGTTAAGGGAAGTATTAGTTGTTTTGTCAAAAAGTGAGGATTCATTAATTTTCCTTATACATTTCATTAAAATTCCATTTAGACTTTTAAAACCATTATTGGGAAATTCATGTTGGGTCATTATAATATTACAAATATCCTCATAAGAAAGTCACAATAACATTTTCCTCTGATCAAATCTGATGGTTTTTTTTTTTTCTCTGAATTAGACTATTCTATTATATATAGGAGACCAAAATACAGTTACAATCAAGCTTTACAGTGGGATCCTACTGCCAGAGATAATGGCAGAGAGGGTCAACCGTTGGACCATGCTTGCGTTTAGGACCCAAAAATTCCCATGCAAGGGAGAACCAGAGAAATTCCCACGCAGGGGAGAACCAGAACCAAAACAGTGAACCAGGCCCAAATGTAGAACAAAAATCCCATGCAGGGGAGAGCCACAGTGGCCATCTGTCTCATTCCCCAAAAAACCCAACCATCTGTCTCATTCCCAAAAAAACCCAAATTATTGATAAAATGACACGTCTACGGCATAACCAACCTTGACAATACGACACATAAGCTAACAAAGACAAGTGGACGAGGAAACCTAACTAGAGAGACAAAGAGCCACAACCCGGACCATGCATCAGTGCCAGAATTGGAGCAGCGAGCTATTCCTCCGGCTCCTCCTCCACGATCGGGCAGGGTCTGTAATAGTCCTCCTCCAGCTCCGTGGTTGCAGCTTCCTCAGCCTCTGCAGGTGGACGTTCGATGCTATCCTTTTGAGGATTCGGTACCTCAACAGACTTGCCTTTGTCTACCTGGGCCAAGTTGGTCTCGTGGGTTTCATCTCTCGGAGGTGCAAGATCAGGCGGAGAGCTGGTGCCTCCTTCTTCCTCAGATTCATCAATAAACAGAACTGAAATGTGGGAGTTAATGCGCGGGCGAGTCAGGCGACTGTCAAAGGAGAAGATGGCGGAGCCAAAGAAGGGTACATCTGAGGTGCCAGGGGAGCTAGCCTCCAGGAATTGGGTAGGCTGAGAGGGATTTGAGGCGGCAGAGCTAGGGCAATGGCAGAAGTAGTGACAGTGCGGGCAATGGCAAGGTGGGCGGGTCTCCTCCGCAGCTGGGCGCCGCGAGGTTCCTCCTCTGCTGGAGCCCCGACGGCTCAACATCCTTTGACGTTCACGGACCATACTGGCAGGGAAGTTCAGGGAATAATGCAGCTGAACAAGCAGGTTCGGGCTGTAACAAAACAGGGCAGAGCCTGTATTAACCAGAATTTGGATACGAATCAACCAGAAATCAGAAAGCAGGTGGACAGGGACGCGGAGAGGGCCACTGTAAATAGAGATCCTAGCTCTACCTCGATGGTCGTCCGCCATTATGGTAGCTATCCCATCCATTGCAGAGCCGAGAGGGGTAGCGCAGCCGAGAGAGGCCTGAGTGTTAATGCTCTCGGCCTACCATCCTGTGGCTATTAAAGCCACCATCCGAGAGTGACCTGCTCCCCCGTATCCCAAGTGAGCCTTGCGCGTGATGGGCATGTGGCCTTCACGAGACCCCTGTCCCGTAAACCCAATAGTGCTAGCTGGCACCCGCATCCTGGAGATAAAATCTGATGGTTAATCAAATTATTGAATGGAGTTTTTATAGAAAGGAAAATTGAATTGGGAACTTTTATTTCAAATACTTTAAAAAACATCTCAATCTCGTTGTATTTTCAAATCATCCCAATGTTAGGACATTTCATATAAAGCATCAATTGAAGTATTGCGATATCCATCGAATTCTGGACCCGATATGGCATTTAAATTCAATTTTAAAAGATATCGCATCTGCTCATAAAATCACAATGTCAATTGGGACGTACATTTAAAAGTTCTGATATCTCGGATCCATTAAGAGATTGAATTTATTTAATAAAACTATCGCATCTGTTCTTCATCGCACATCGGCATATCAACGATGTTACATCTCGTTTTAAAATCATCCGATCATCGATCTCTTATCAACCCAAAGTCGGTCCCACAAAGATGCCACGTCTCATATTGCATTTCGCATATCGGAGGTTTTCAATTAAGCATATCTCAAATCACCGACCTCTGATAGTTGAGTTTGCTAAGATGTCGATGACCATATAATCTTGTACCCGATATGACATTTAAATCCAATTTTAAAATATATCGCATCCATCGCAATTTCAGGTGGGGCATACGTTTAAAAGTTACGATGTCCCGGATTCGATATGAAATTACATAATATTCAACCACAGGTCAGGTCCGTTCCACATTGCATATCGGTGTATCAACAATATTACATCCCGTATTTGAAATCTTCGATTGCTGATTTCTTATAAAATTCAAAGCTAGTCCCAACAATGAGCAATATCATCTATCGCAATCCTATTATCGCAAGAATCACATCGGAATTTCCTTTTGTTAACAATTTTGATTTCTGATATGACTATTCTTAGATATAGCAATCGATCCATTTCAATTTCTCATTGCATATGCTCATATCACAACACTTATATCACATATTGTCTTGACATCCTCTGATGTGATAAGCTTCAATATTACTCTGCCAATGAATTTTAACTATTACATAATATTGAATCACATATCGACAAAGGTGAATCTTGCAGTTTAAAGTTATGCATGGCAGAAAAACTTGCGATGTGAAACATCCAATAAAGCGTTGTGCTGTATAAAATATTTTAAGGCACACTTGGACAACTACTATGGTAATGAAGCAATTGATAACAAAATTGCAACACGATTAAATATTTTTTGTTCTCTTATATTTGAGTTTTAGATATATCACTCTATATTTAACATATGAAATTCAAGACCTTCCCATCTACACATCTATATTTCATTATCTTGGATTTGGTCTCAATTCTAAAATATTTATGAAAATCACGGATCTGGTATTAAACTTGTAATATTATGAAAACATTCATCGCTGCAATTCATTAAAAGTTATCCTTTCATTTCTGATGAATTCAGTTCACTTAAAATTCCTAGAACATGAAACATTATTTTCTTCTAGTTTGTTGCCTGTTTTAGTATAGATTTAATAAATGATGATTTTGGGTTAATAAGATTTCAATTAGTTCAACTTTTTCATGTTTTTAATTCTAATTAAAATAAGAAGTTAGCTAGTATTGAGGAGATGATATCTTTCAAGTAAGATTAAACACAATTCTCCAATGGTAAGTTTCATGTACCCATTCTCATTACTTTACTTTTATTTTTTAGTTTCGTTTTTAATTTTTGTTGATCTTGAATTCTAATTTTGCAGGATTTCATGAATCTATTGTGCCTCTACCAGATCAATGTTGAAGTTCATTCTCTTTTGTTTAGTTTGCTTTGAGATTCTTGAAAGAAACAGTAATAATCCTCATCAAAACAACTACACTAGGGAGTTTCTTAACCTTTAGTTTGTTTCTTTAAGCAATTATTTTGTTAGAAAATGGTTAAGATGATGCTTTGAAACAAAACAATTGACACCAGATAGAAATTTTTTCCATTGCCACTGAATTTTATCATCGTTGTTATCAGAAGCCAAAACACTTATAACTCTACAAGATAAAATTTATCTAAATCACAACAAAAGAAAGAATATTCACATGATTATTTTCGTTTACTTCGTCTCGTTGAGACATTGGTATAAACTGTCTTGTTGGAGTTTATCTTTTAAAAATTTGGATTTTTCTTTCACTTTTCACCTTCATTTTTTTTAGCTTTGATTCCTAATTTCTTTTCTTACTCTAGCTTAGGAATTATTTTCCTTTAGTTTTCAGTTTTGTTTTGATTTTGGTGACTCTACCATGATATATGTGAAATGACCTTTCTTGTTCAACAACGGTTGAAATACAGGGAGAAATATTAACTTTGCCTATATTAGTGAATTTCATTTATCATTAAAGGCATATCCTCATGGAACCAGAATTCCTTTTACTTTAAATCTTTTTCATGGAGGAACACACATTCTTTCTAGGTGATTGAGTTTACTTTTTCAATGAAAGAATTGATTTAACACAATGAATCCCTCTCATCCCTCAACATAAAAGCTTCTGATTGATAGTTGCAAGGAAAGAATTTGGAACAAACATTATGAAATTATTATGTCCATTAAACATAAATCTCTACTATCATCCCATCTTTTTCACTCAACTACATCATAAACTAAAAGCTTGCAAATGCGCTTATCAAAAGAGTGATTAAAGAGGAAGTATAAGAAATACAAGTAAACCCGTCGGGGCTATGGATGCTCACTGGTAGCGGGACTAGCCTTGTATGGCATAAAAGACAGCTTCGTCAGGGTACTGTTCAGCCTCACTGGCAGTGAAGTAAACTCCTATCTCTACTTTCTTCTATTATCATATGAGGCAATTTTAAAACAAATTTTCCCAAATTTGAATTCTATCTCTAGCTTTTTTGAGTACTTAGCTTTACAAATTCATGTTACTTAATCTACTTTATGTGGGACCCATGGAAATATTTTAATGTTAGACGATTTTGTAAACTTCATTATTTTTAACCTTTGGATAAATTAAATTTCATTATATTTAACCCGAGATAACTAGTTCTTTTCAGTATGTCACCATTGTTGTACGGAAAACCCAACACCCCCTATT
Organism: Pinus taeda; assembly: GCA_000404065.3. Lineage (NCBI taxonomy): Eukaryota > Viridiplantae > Streptophyta > Pinopsida > Pinales > Pinaceae > Pinus > Pinus taeda. The sequence continues at coordinate 43,159 of APFE030154796.1, read as the reverse complement.
ATCTGAAATAATGGGTACCCTTTCCATTAGTTTTCGGCTAAGCATCTTTTATGATTTTCATTTAATTTAATTGTCTTGAAAATTTTATCTTTTTCATCAGATTTATGTTTTGATCATTTCTTTGAATCCGACTTTTTATAAGCTTTCCATCAATACGTGTTTCACCTCATTTGGTCAACCGGTTTGTAAATGACATTACTTTGAAGTTTGATCATTTTCTCGCCTCGACTAATATTGTAAATAAATGTATAAATTTTCAATTTTTGTAGCTAATTAAGTTCAATATTTATTCATTGTAAATATTGAATTTTAATTACTCTTATTAATTTTTTATTTTCTCACTTACTGTCCTACAAAATGACCCAGTTAAATCATACAACACATGAAAACGCATTTTAGGGTCTTGGTAATTTACTCCAATTTATTATTTTTAAACAAATTACCAAACTCGAAACCTCAAAATTTCAAAATGGATATAGTTCAATTATATGATTAATAATTCACATGGACCCCACTCCTCTTCATTAATTTAATAACCCGAGACCAAAATCATAAAAGACTCATTAAATTTTTTTTATCCCAAAAATCTTATCATAAAAACAAATTTTCTTGAAAAAAAACTTCTTGCAAAAATCATATCGCAAAAACATTAAGGTGCACATTTAAAAAGTCCCGACCATTGTTTCTTCCGAAATGTGATAAGCCTTTTTGCGATAATGTATAATGCCCTCTCATCCTTTTTCATATAATATTAAAATAATAAAAAATAACAAATGGTGAGTTATATAAAGGACGGACTTGAAGTTATAATATTTTTTTTAATATATAACTTTGTAACATTAAATATTAATAATTAAATTAAATTAATTAATTAGTAATATTAATGTTTGGATTAATTTAGATAAATTTAAAATCAATGATTATATTTAGTTAATTAACATTTAATTTGAAATAATAAATTTAATCTAAAAATACATTTTTTAATTAAAAATTCGGATTTTTAGCCTAAGCAACAAAATTTCCAGAATTCTGACAATTTTAATATACCAAATTCAGAAGCTCACAAATTGAATTTCACTTGGCCAAATGAGGCCCAAGATGGCTCATTGGAAAGATAAAATCATGGAGAACATTTATGAGGAGGTTTCATTAATAGATTTAACCATTTATTGCGTCTAAAATCCAGCAAAAGATCAAGCTCCGAATTTTTAACAAAATCAATTTTCTGAGTTCTATTTTTTGCACTCTTATTTGCCCATGCCTCTTCTAAATGCAAATCCATTTTTCAATGATATCCTTAGCCAACTAAATCATCACAGACATCAATGGAAAACTTAGATTTCCTTTTCAATTATTTATTTAGTTGAATTTAATTAGATTTGTTTTAATTCCAAATTTGGCATTTTGATTTTATTTTTATACTTTAATTTTGTTTTGATTTAATTTTGCAGGAAAACAGTTGAAGAGATGAAGAGAAAAGAATCTCAACCAATGAGAAGGCTCCAACAATAGAATAATGGTATTTTGAGCCAATGAAAACTGATTAAACAAATTTATTCTTCAACAAACTTTCTTATTCTAAGTTCTTTTATAAATATTATAAATACCAGATTGTAGAATGTAACAAGGGGCTTGTCTCCTCTACAATTCTGGAATTTTAAAAGCACTTCTGTAATAGGGATTTAGAGTTGTGGGTGGGAGGAGTAGAAATCTCAGGTTTGGGGATTATTGAAATTTTTTCTTTTGCATTTTGAATTATGTATGAAGGGCAGAGTTTGCACTATTGTGGCTCTTGTTTTGAAAGCATAAGTTCAAGTATTGTAAAAGATTATTAGAGACCAGAGCTGGAGAAATGGATTCAATAAATCGGTATTTATAATACTATTATTTTAAATGCTCGTTTCATTTTATCATGACAAGAATGTGTCAATTTACTTTCATATTTGTGCACGTTTGTCGGTATGGGTAATTTGTCTCTATTTTATGTTATTATTTATCTCTGCTCTTATGAGTTGAATTCTGATTTCTGAGTAACTATTTACTCAGAAATCTGTCTTTTAATACTAGTTTAATAAATAGTGATATGTTGTGAACTTTTTCTGTATATTATTGTTTAATTATTCAATTTACCGATTAAATGATTAAAATCAGTCTGTGAACTTCTTCCTGAGTGTTGTTGGTTGATTAGTTTAGTTAAGAGGTTCCTAAATAGGATGTGTTTGGTATTCATAATATCACTTAATTGAACTACTTCGTTAGCTTGATATTCATTATAAGTTAGACATATCTAAATCCCAATACGTTAAATATCTTTCTCTCTGTTGGGTTAGATCTATATCTGCCTAATTGAGATAGGATTAGGATTTAGTTCCTTTTGCTTGAATTATAGAATAATTTTGCATTTAGATTAATTTCTACATGCTTTTAAGTCCTCTTCCCAAAGAGACAAACTTTAGATGTGGCTTGGCTGAGCCCCAAATCAGCTTAAGGATAACTTTCTCGCCTGACCAGCAAGAGGGTTGATCTAATGTCTCTTCTCCATTGGTGAATGAAATTCATATTTTAATTCCATTGGAGATTGAGAGAAGGTAATTGGACCTAGTTGAATTAGTCGGAACCACCATTCCAAACGGAAAAGGAGTTGTATTAAAGTCTGGACTAGTTGTTCATCCCCCATGTTCTTGCAGTGAATTTCGATGCCTCAACACGTCCTTATTCATCATCTCCTGTATTGGCTTGATAATCTGGGGATAGTCAGAGATGAAGTTACGAAGGAAGTTGATCTTTCCCAAGGATAACATGGATTTCTTATTCACTGGGTGGGGAATCTGCATGATAGTCCTGACCCTGTCTCGGTCTACCTTGATCCCATTTTTGGAACTAATGTGTCCAAAGAGATTACCCTTGGACATTGCAAAGATACTCTTCTTGGCATTCAAGGATATCCTATATTTGTGGCGTCGCTCAAAAATCTTCTTCAAATGGTGCAAGTGGTTTGACCTCTATTTGAAGAATATTGTTACATCATCGAGATAAACCACTATGCTTTGGCCAATGAGCTTGTAGAAGGAAATTTCCATTGCACGTTGGAATGTTGCACCAACATTAACTAGCCCAAATGACATTCGTCAAAATGTAAATGTGCCCGACTTCATTCTAAAAGTAGTTTTTAGTCTGTCAGGCTTTGGCAGAGAACCTAGTTGTATCCTTAAAAGTCGTCAAGTATAGGAAACATTTCGAACCCCGATACTATTTGCTGTATTTTCTCCCTTGACGACATGGGGTAGTTATCCTTGTCCGAAGCACGATTGAGATCCATAAATCTACACACGGGTGGATCTCCTCGGACTTCTTCCTCACAGGAACCAAGTTTGATACCTACGTCGAACATCGCACCTTGTATATGATCCGAGCATTAAAAAAATTTTACAACTCTTTTTGTATGAGGGGCTCAAGCGTTGGATGAACTTTCCTTAGTTTTTGTTGAAATGACTTGGCCCCTTCCTTGATTGGTATTGCATGATGGATTATTCGCATGTCATATGTCTTGATTTCGTCGTAATTCTAAGCGAAGACATCACAATATTGCGTGAATAAGTGGATAAATGTTTTCCACTCTTGTGGTGTGAGGTAAGCACTGATATTAGCATATTTAGGATCCTTCTTAGTCCCCAAGTTGATTTTCTCATGCGACAAAGTAGAACTATGGGTCTTTGAATTAATGGGTCCCTTAAAGCGGTTCTGCAGAGCATACAACTTCTCCAATGATACCACACCCTTGGGGATTAGGTTCCCTTTACTTTCATTGGATGCATCTTGTAGTGCCTATTCGCGCTCGTCCTCTTCGATCATTACGTGTTTGAACACGTCAGTGATTGCCATAAAATAAAATATTTATTGGTCGTCATCAAAAATGCATAAATTAGTGATATTATATGGGAAAAAATATTTATACATAATTTCAATAGAAAATTCATCTCTTAATGATGACATCCTAGCAACAATGCTTACCAAGGCATTTGCAGCTGCATTATGATTCTTGGAACTTAAATAATATTAAAATATTGGAAGTGCGAGATGAGTCGCCATACCTCTTGTTGATAACTTTTAAGATGAGGTGACACACAATGTATGGTGTTTCATACTTAATGCACCACGATTTTTGAGTACGTACCACTTTCAAAATGGCAACGTTGAGGTCGATAGCCTTTTGTAAGCCAAAGATGAGTGCTTCATACTTTGTAGTTTTATTCGTAAAACTTGAATTCAAAGTGGCTAGAGATCAAATGCTTTCTCTACAACGGTTCTATTAAAATGCAACAATGTCCAGAGCCCTCCTATGTCTTGGATCCATCGAAATACATAATCCACATATCATTAGTGCAGGGACTGCTGATTGCACTAGTACTAGTACTACTACTACTAATTGAACAGATTTCATTATCGCATGTTGGACATGGAAGGAGATCCAATTGTTTGTCTGGTGGGACTGGGGATGGCTATACAAGGTAACACCCCAGTCGTGTTTCCAGAAAGTAATTTCCAAATAACAATTCTAAGAAAGCCATTGGCTCATTGTGTCTATTCAAGGGAGTAATCATGTGCTTCATGTCTCTCTCCAATTCTACCCAGATCCGATTGTTCCTTTCCCTATATGGAAGCCATAGGTGTGACCAATTTGTGTCGAAGTATCCTTGAAGCTTTCTAGACCAGCCTCTACTTAGCAACACTATGTATGCTTTCAGAATGTCCACAATCACTATGTTGATGCATTGTTGGGCTCATCCATCAGATGATAAACAGATAATGACATCTCTGAGTTCACCAATTTCTTGGACATGAGTTTTGTCCAGTTAAATAATTTGTGCATATGCCTTTTCCCATTTAGCATTGATCTTCTTGGCAACAGATAATGGCATGACATTCACCGATGCACCTGAATTAACAAAGTAATTGTGTACATTGAAATTGAAGATTTCGAACGTTAACAAAAATGGTGGGTAGAGTATGTTTGCATACATCGTGAGTGCATTAAGTACATATGTGAGAGTATCAGGAGACTTATTAGATCCCTTTTCAGAAGAGGAAGCATTACCTGTAGAGGTTTTCCCAAGTGTCCGTAGAAGGAAATCTCGATGGGTTGTGATCTTTATGAGTTCGAACATAGATATGTTTGCACGAAACTTCTTCATGTAATCCATAATGTTATACTCCACAGTGGGAAGATTGACCGAGGTGTTCGTGGATAAAACTTGGTGTTCGTGGAATATTGACCGAGGTGTTCGTGGATAAGATTGACTGAACTTGCTCTGAGTGTTATGCGTTGAGTTAACTAGTGGATTAAGTTTCCATAATATGTTTTATTTGAATTTTTGTTTCGGTAGCTCAATTACAGTGGCTGACCCTTGGATTCCTAGATTGTATCGTTTAGTTTGCTTCTGGGTCAGACCGTCACTCAGAGGCTTCTTATCAACAACACTCTTTTGGGTTGTGAAAATTCAATGATACATGTTCACTACATGCCCAATGCTTGGAGCTTCATCAACTACAGTAGCTTCTTCCTTCCCTTCATTAGGCTCAATCTACTCCTCAACCATGACTGAATCAACAAAATGTGCAACCATTCTACTCATGAGTTAGATCCATTGCGGTCATGTCTTTTCTCAAGGATGTCTGTTATGAAACATGCAATACGAATCCTTGCAAATTTTCTCAATATTCAAGGCAACATTGGAACTTTGCATAGACTTTTCTAGCTAATTTCTACTATTACTAGAAGTTGAATTCATTTTGAATAGGAACTTGGGGGTTTTGTTGCTCATGAAAGTCTCTCTTGTCCCTTGTTTAAGTTTTTTCATTTCAGTGGTCAGGGACTTAACAAGATGAGTCACGTTTTCAAGATAATTTGGTTCTTTCTCCTTAGCCTTACTCAAGAAGGTCTGAGACCTCTTACCTATGTTCTTGGGGTCTTTAGTTAATTTATCATCCGAAATGACTCCAATAGCATGCAATTCCTTCTCAACAGAAATAGCTTCTTCGCAGTTTTCTATCAATGTCTGTCTTGCAGTTGTCTTTACAAAGTGCAAAATATTTGTTGGCAAGGAAGAAGTGTAGTAATTTGTCGTGATGGAGTCATGAGGTTTTGTGTTGTCAGAAAACTTGTTCAAGATGTGATTCAGTGGATCAAAATAATGCTGAAAATTGAAAGTGTTTGACAAAGCTCAAAAACTATATGACTGGATATATCTCGATGATATGAATCCAAAGCAACTCGTTTCACTCAAATTCGACATCGGATACTCCCAAAATCACGTTCTGATCGATTTGGGAAACAATTAAAAGTTTTGGAGAAAAAAAGTTGCAGGTACACCCAATCAACAGTTCATATGTTGATTGGGCCATCAATCAGCAGGTGACTGGGTTCTTCATACCAATGGTTGGTTGACACTTGCCATTGTTTGATTGGTTGTGGATTTGGTTTATTTGTATTGGTTAATGGTTGGTTTGGGTGGACAAATTAGGAGGAGCCATGTGGACCAATCCCTGGCTGCCACATGGCCTCCTAATGGCCAATTAAAAATTTGTTGGAGGTTGAAAAGTAGCCCTAGGGTTTGAAACTGAGAGCTCACACCAAACAACCAATTCCAACACCAGCCCCAAGTCATGTCTAGTCAATTTAGTGTCCTGAATTGCTCCACATAAATTATTAATCTAGGTATCGTAAACTGATGAAGTGTGGTGCACTATATGTGCTTAGTTAACCTTTTTCTTACTTCGTTGTTTTATAGTTTATGTTATTTTTAGGGGTTTTGTTTCTCATGCTCAAGGAAATTAATCTAAGAAAGAAAAGTTATGCTTCTAAATGAAATCTCTAAATGTTAATGGACAGCTAAATCTAATGACTTTTAATGTTAAAATCTAATTTCAAAGAAGGGAGAAAATGAAATGAACAAATCAAAACTTTGAATAGCTAGATTAATCTAAGCTGGAAAAAGTCTATGAAATGAAAGCAAAAACGATAACATCTAAATGAAGTGTTTTATCACTTTGCTATACAATTTTAGGAGGACTACCTCCTTGTGATAGCATTTTGAGGGACTCCATACTTCATTGTTCTAAAGCTGAAAATGAAATTTAAATGAAAGACTAAGACTGAAAGTGAAATTGCAACTAATCTACTATAATAGCCAAATGAAGTGTTTTATCACTCCGCTACACAATTTTGGGAGAACTACCTCTTTGTGATAGCATTTGGAGGGATTCAATACTTCATTGTTCTAAAACTGAAAATGAAATTGCAACACAATTAAATACAAAACATGTAAAGGAAAACTAATCTATTGTGTGCTCCAATGCTCCAAGCACCAATTGGAAAATACTTTTTTGGACTATTTTGTTAAGCATAGATTACACAGGTAGATAAATCTACAATCAACTAGTTGAACACACTTGCATGAATTAAACTTGCATGAATGGAAAATTTAAACTT
>APFE030154796.1:944-18756 GCA_000404065.3 Pinus taeda | reverse complement strand
TACAAAATAAAATCTATTCTACCTTAAATTCTAATATGCTCCATGACATCTACTTCACATCTCCTTCCATGTTGGGAACATCAAAGCTTTATTCAAATTCTTCAAAATTACAAAGTACAACAAGTTGAGCTAAAAAGTTTACAAAGATACCAAATGAAGGAGAGAGATCTCCTATTTATACAAAAAGATGAGAAGTCATCTCATTAATGAGAGTCCATGAATCTCTCCATATACCTCTAGAGTTCTAATCAAAATAGGAAATGGTAAGACACGTCTTCTTAGAGTTTCAATACAAATAAAAAATGTGACACATATCATCATGATCCCGTGATCCTCTCCACTCAAATTCGAATTTGGCCTTAGGATGCCACATAAAGGTATTCTAGAAGCTTCCTTTTGACCTACACATGTCAACAATCTCATCCCACTTGTTAGGTCTAAGCATATGCACATTATTTTCCAATTTTTAACCATGAATTCACTTTAAAATGCTGGGAATTAATAAACTTTGGAAAAACATAAATGTGATCCAATAATGATGAAAGTGAAATGAATGTAGTGACATGGTAGTGAAATGAAGGTGAAATGGAGGTGATATAATGGACGTGATAGTGAAAGTGTAATGGAAGTGAATGACAATTTCAAGAACCAACATACTCCCCAACTGAAGCTATTGCATGTCCTCATGCAATATATATTACATTAATTCTTTTGATCCTTGAGCTTTGGCTTGACTTTGCATGATATCATTTGATAACTTCATATTTATGCAAAGTGTTTTGCTTGAATTGCAACATGGTTGGTTCTTGTGTTACAACCATATTTTGTTGTTGCATTCAATTTTGATCTTTGAACTCTATATAATGATAATTTTATTATTGTTGCAAAGTATATTTTTATTAGATTGCATCATGGTTGGTTCTTGTGTGACAACCATGTTTGTGTTTGTATCCAATTATCCTTTAAGCACTTTTGAAAAAGCCATTGTATGCTCATAATAATAATGTAATGGTTAACATATTTTGGAAGTATGTGGGCTTCTGAATATGAACATGGCAAGATATGAATATGAATGTATCCCCCCCCCCACCAACTGATGGTATTGGAAATTTTATGAAATGAGTAAGAGAAATGTTTTTCCAACAATAGTCATTCTAGCTTTTTATGGAATTTTATGGTAAAAAGTTAGAAAATAATGTACCTTAATTTATCTTTTGGGAATGGATGAATTGTATGTGTGGTGGCTACAAAATTCTGATCATAATATTCTTCAAGTGCCTAGACAAAAAGAGTCATGGAAAAAAAAAGTCAAAATGACTTTTTATTACTTCTACTAAAACTTGCTGAATCTATTGCTAAATAGTGCTGATCTATTTTATATCTGCTCCAAAATGTTGAAAATAATAGCCTTCATGTCTTCAAAACTCGTCGACACAATTCCTACTATGTGAATAGATGTTTTGATGTCGAACATAGCAGGAAATTGTTGACTTAGTGACCATTAATGGATGCCACTAGTCAACACAAGAACTCTCACTATTGATGACAATGACAGTCAAGATGCCCAAACACATCTTGCTAGGTACGAATAAGTTTGCCAATGTCGAGTCACCTAGAAGATTCGATCAACAGGGGACACTAATGTATTCCCATTGTTTGTCGGCATAAGGACTTCCCATTAAGGCATGCAAGCCTCAAGGTATTTCTGCAAGGAATTTAGACTCAAAGGACTATGGACTCAATAATTTGCATTGAAGTAGGGTTTATTTGTGAAATGAAAATGATAGGAAAGGGAAAATGAAAATGGAAGATGGAAATGGAAAGTAATAATGGCAATGGGCAATAAGCACGCAACTGCCTCTTGCTTTTAATTGTGGGTTAGGAATAGAAAAAAAGTAATGGAAAGTGTATGTGAGTGTATGTGAGTGTAAATGGAAAATATGAAGGGAAATGAGGTGAATGGTTTATTATGAAGTATGGATGTAATGGAGACAATAGTATCTGAAAGTTTTGCAAGTGCTTGGATATGATTTTGCATTAGCATGTGCTCATGCATTGATGTTTATTTTTTGTTGCTGATCATCCTCTTATGAATAGTGTCTCGAAGAGAGACATTATTCACTTGTAGGCATTAGTCCTTCCTCCTAGAACGTACAAAAAAAACTAATACTTCTTCTGCAATGGAATATAAGACTATTAAAAGAGAGAGGTGATCAATCTCTCTAGTTATGATATTTGCACACAAAACTAATAATTCATATTAATGAAACAAGTTCATGAAGGAAAACCAAAATAATTTACACTTGCTTCAGAATTAGTGCCTCAAGTTAATTGTTATATCTTTTGAGCAATTTCTTCATTCTTGAGTGTTTCAAACTCTGATGATGGATTTTTCATTGTGTAGATCTTGTTGACATCTTTCCAATGACACTTGAATCATCGAAATATGATTTTGTATGAGAAAGTTAGGCTGATTTAAACAATGTGGTTTTTTAGCTGCATAATTGATGTTTAGCTGCAGAATGGCTTTAGCTGTAGAGCGTGCACAGTTTCTGTAACTCAAAATCTTGAACAGAAAGTTAGCTATCCATTTTTCATCATCAGTCCAAAATTAATCAATACCTTTCAAAAAAGTGAGCAAATAATCTACTTATTTCATTGATTCAATGATTTTTTGTCATGTGAACCATTTGTTTTGTTTTTCATTTTGTTCCCTGAAGTCAGGAAGAACATGCGGAGACCACCCATTTGATCCAACTAACGCTAGTATGACATCTACCTTCACAAAATGGGTATCATTAAAAACATGAGCTCGACTAGTGACTGATGTTATACATTCCGGGCCAACTGGTGCAGTTGGACCAATCATTCATGAGCCTCTATTCTTTGTTATTTTCCAAAGCTTTCTTCCTCGTCTGAGAAAAAGAGGATTATGTATATGGCAATAGAAACAATAATGACTATGAAATGGAAGTAAAATGACTATGCGTATGAGATAGAGCGGCTGTACATTTAAGGTATACAAAAAAATGGAGTAGATGTATGCATCGAATTCATGGAAACAAAGTGGTTGTACGTGTAAAATATGTGGAAAATAGAGTGACTATTATACACAAGGTTATGAAAACACAATGAGTGTTGGTATGAGGTAACAGTGTATGCACGGGAAAGCGTTTGACAGGTGTGCTAGAGAAGTTCGGTTGAGTCAAAAATAAAGATTCATCATGAGACCATTTGGCATTAAAAAAACGGGAGGCATGGCGTAATCAATCTAAATCGAATTGGACTCTTTAGATTGAATGCCACAGCGTGATTAGTTTTCAAATCGAATTTTTCTTCCTCAAATGTGCCATGTTGAAACAACGTTCCTGAAGCGAGCCATGTTCAAACAACATTGTTAATAAAAGTCGTTTTTTCCTCACGTGGCATGCCAAATGGGGCTCCAAAGAACCAAAAAATTCTCCCAAACCGTTGCAAAATTCTCCAAACTGTTTTTGGGTTATCTAATTGACCCTATTTCCGAAAAACCCATGTTTTTTTTTTTGAATTCATTTTTATTTGGCTAGAATTTGCATTTAAATTTTGACGTTTTGTACAGTTCTGCATTTTCTGGAAATGGTGTATTTATTAGCAGGCACACTGGTGGATCCCGATTACCAGGTGCATGGATCACATTGTATATTGGCTCAGACTCATTTCCCTCCACTGAAATGAGTAGTCGAGTATCCATGAAAGAAAACTAAGGATTTGTTGGGATTGATGGTTTTGTTAACCCATTTCGCTCATGTCGTGAGAGCCTTTTCGTAGGTTTCCAATACATTCAATTTAGCGTAGACATAATCTCCTTCTTGGTAGTAATCCTTCCCCTTCAAAGTTTTTTCATGAGTTCAACAATGGCCTGTATAATGTCTGCTTCCTTGAACTTTGGAGTAGATATTTCAATCAAGTTCAGCCTCAATGTGTTCTTCTTTGTTCCATTACCATCATCCACCTCCCATTCTTGAACCAGAAAAGGAGCCCTCATAAATTCCAAAAACGCATACATTATTTTGAAGACCACACAAGAGTTTTTATTTCAACACAATAGTCCATGCAATTCAGTCTGTTGAATTTACACATTTGATTTTACTTTTTTTTAATGTTCTTGCAGGTTTGTTTCAAGGCCAAAGCTCAAACAAGAATGCAGGTTTTCTATTGAGGCCGTAGTGGAAACTGGGATTGGAGATAGTCATTGGTTGTTTTTTTTTTTTTTCATCTGAAATTGTGAATTTTTATAAAAATAATTAATGGTTCTCAGTTTCAGGCAACTAAGGCTTCAAGGCGAATGTACTAGACCCTGAAAATAGGACTTTGACTATGGTCTTAAGCTGGTTTTTTTATCGAACTGAGTTGGGTGACTAGGATAGAATCCATGTCGAGACGATTCCAGAGATGCCCATGTGGTCAGTTTCTTCATTTGGCGCCTATAACCTACTAAATATTGGAAATAGCTACGAAACACACAGTTAGTTGTGGAACAGGGCGCATTCCGTAGCTAATCTGCAAAATCTTATTAAATAGGACACGGTGTTTTGAGGGTCACTACAAACCATAACCAGTGAATTTGGACAGCTGCACCTATCAAAGCAGTTGGATTTTTTTATTGTTTTTTTTTCATTGAATAAAATGAAATGATGAACATATATATAAAATATATATATATATAATATATTAAATATTATATATATATATATAATAAATATATATATATATATATATTATATATTGGGATAATAATTCTTTTTTTGATCCTCCAGATCACACAAAGTGCAAGAGGAGAGCATACTTAAGAAATTATTGATTTTTTTCTTAGATGTAAGAAATAAGGTCTCCTAATTACACTTCCCCGGCAACGGCGCCAAAATGTCTAGTCAATTTAGTGTCTTAAATTGCTCCACATAAATTATCAATCTGGGTATCATAAACTGATGAAGTGTGGTGTACCATATGTGCTTAGTTAGCATTTTTCTTACTTCGTTGTTTTATAGTTTATGTTGTTTTTGGGGATTTTGTTTCTCATGCTTAAGGAAATTAATCTAATAAAGAAAAGTTATGCTTCTAAATGAAATCTCTAAATGTTAATGGATAACTAAATCTAATGATTTTTAATGTAAAAATCTAATTTCTAAAGAAGGGAGAAAAAGAAATGAACAAATCAAAACTTTGAATAGTTAGATTAATCTAAGCTGGCAAAATGTCTATGAAATGAAAGCAAAAATGATAACAGCTAAATGAAGTGTTTTATCACTTTGCTATACAATTTGAGGAGAAATACCTCCTTCTGATAGCATTTTGAGGGACTCCATACTTCATTATTCTAAAATTGAAAATGAAATTTAAAAAAAAAACTAAGGCTGAAAGTGAAATTGCAACAAATCTACTATAACAACGAAATGAAGTGTTTTATCACTCCGCTATACAATTCTGAGATAACTACCTCGTTGTGATAGCATTTGGAGGGATGCAATATTTCATTGTTCTAAAACTGAAAATGAAATTGCAACAAAATTAAATACAAAACATGTAAAGGAAAACTAATCCACTGTGTGCTCTAATGCTCTGAGCACCAATTGGCAAATACTTTCTTGGACTATTTTTCTAAGCATAGATTACACGGTTAGATTAATATACAATCAACCAATTGAACACACTTGCATGCATTAAACTTGCATGAATGGAAAATCTAAACATGAAAACTTGAAAATAATAAGATGACATACTTGAATGAAATCAAAGAAAAACTACAAAATAGAATCTATTCTACCTTACATTCTAATATGCTCCATGACATCTACTTCACATCTCCTTCCATCTTGGGAACATCAAAGATTTATTCAAATTCTTCAAAATTACAAAGTAAAACAAGTTGAGCTAACAAAGTTTACAAAGATACCAAATGAATGAGAGAGATCTCCTATTTATACAAAAAGATGAGAAGTCATCTCATTGATGAGAGTCCATGAATCTCTCTCTATACCTCTAGAGTTCTAATCAAAATAGGAAATGATAAGACACATGTCTTCTTAGAGTTTCAATACAAATAGGAAATGTGACACATATTCCTCATGATCCCATGATCCTCTCCACTCAAATTCGAATTTGGCCTTAGGATACCCCATAAAGGTCTTCTAGAAGCTTCCTTTTGACCTACACATGTCAACAATCTCATCCCACTTGTTAGGTATAAGCATATGTACATTATTTTCTAATTTTTAACCACAAATACTTAAAAATGCTAAGAATTAATAAACTTTGGAAAAACATAAATGTGACCCAATAATGATGAAAGTGAGATGAATGTAGTAACATGGTAGTGAAATGATGTTGAAATGGAGGTTATATAATGGACATGATAGTTATAGTGTAATGAAAGTGAATGACAATTTCAAGACCCAATGGGTCATATGACTCTCATGTGATTAACAACACACAATTTGGAGGGGTCATCCCCAAGGGGGCTCGAACCATGATCGCATGCGATCATAGAACTAAGGGAGTGCCAGCGATGGGGACTAGACAACAACCCTAAAATTTCAGCACCTTTTGTGGTCATATGGTCATCATGTGTCTAGGATTTTTTAGACTGGGGGCTTAATGGCGCCCTTAACAGTCCTACGAATTCGCCCACTTAGTGGTAATTATGCCAAGTTTATTGCATCGATTCCCTGTTTGGGGCAATCAACCCAGATTGAGGCCGAATTGTAGGATGTTTAGCTGAAAAGTTTCAGAAAAAGAAGAAGCAAGCATAACTTTCTCAGTTTTTGGCCAAATGAGGTGCGGAAAGAACCAAAATAGCAGGTTTTCACAGTGTTGGATCCATTGGAAACATCTTTTCTACTATTTGAGTTTATTAAATCATGTAAACACATATTTTTTAGCATAATGGAAGAGGTCCAACATTGGAATCTGGACCAGGAGATGTAGCCCAGGAGGGGTGAACTCCTTTATCATTTGTTGTTTTGTGTTTTTTGTTATGGTACTAATGTCTACATTATTTTCTACAAAATTTAGTTTTTAAATCATGTTAATGTGTTAATTAACTTGACATAAGTGTTTAAAAAACTTTAATCATTATACTTGTAAATCACACCATAAAATCTTCATGTATTACATTCAGATCATTGGTAACATAGCAATAGGTTTATTGTGAAGATTTGATTTTTTTTCAAGTGTTTTCTTATGCTTAATAGGTTAAATCTCAAGAGAGGAGAAGGAGAATTGGTGGAAACAATATCTCAAATTATTTCAAGGAGAACAAACACTCCTCAACCTTCAATAGTCATGGCACATGAAGAAGGTCCTGAAGAGATGTTTGAAGATGAGAAGACTTTTAGAAAAGCATTCTTTGCAATGTCTGAAATGGTTAAGGTTCTGTATGAGGGGAGGAATTACAGACTGTATAGAGAGAGCTCAAAACATCATGGAGGAAAAGGATACAAACCTCCAAAATGGAATGGAGGGAATGGTGGAAAACCACCACCTTCACCTCCATCATCATCATCCTCATCTTCTTCTTCAACCTCATCTTCTTCTATTGCTACTACCCTTTCAAAAACACCTCCAAATTCCCCAAGAGGTCATGGTAAAACTCATTTTCTTAAGCTTGACATTAAGTTTTAATTTCCTATGTACAATGGAGAGGTAAATGCAGAAAGCTTAGAAAATTGGTTTTGTCATATTGAATTGTTTTGCAGGATAGAGAGAATCAAAGATGATGAAAGAAATATTCAACTTGCTTCTCTTAGATTCGAAGGTGCAATAATAATTTGGTGGGAAGACAAAACTCAAGAGGACATGAAGAAACATGGTAAGGTTTTATCCTCTTGGAATTATTTTGTTGTTGCAATAAGAAGGCAATTTTATCCATTAGCATACATGCAAAAAAAATTTATGGATTGACAAAAATTTAGACAATCTAAGGGGGAAAATGTGCAATATTGTACTCAAGAGTTTAGAAAAAGGGCTTTAACTTTGGGTATAGATTTGTCCTCACAAAATAATTTGGTCAAATACATTGGAGGATTGCAAAATTATTTGAGACATACCATTCTCATGTTTAACCGTACAAAACTAGATGAAGTTTGTGTTCAGGAAACTCATTTAGAGGCAACAGGGAAAAATGTTTTTGAATAAACTAATGAGAGTTCCTTTGAGTCTAGAGAAAAAGGAAAGAGTAAGTTCAAAGGAAAATGGAAGAATGATTCTACCATCAAGATGGAGAAATAAAAGATCACATGTAAACATTGTTCCAAAGATGGTCATGATGAAGATCATTGTTGGAAGCTTCATCTACAAATGAGACCCAAAAAGTTTAAGAACAAGGAGAAGACAATTGCAACTACACAACATGATTTAGGTTCACATTCTGGAGATGAAATAAATACCACAGCCATGGGTTTGAAAGGTAAGGAAATTGCAAGTACTAGTTCTTAAAATTGTCTCAATGAAACTCAAGATGAAAAAACTATAATAGAGATTTTCCATATTAGAGTTATTTCAAAACATACCAAGATAGATACAATGTTTGATAGTGGTTCACAATAAAATATTATCTCAGAAGACATTGTTAAGAAGTTGGATTTAGAAACCATTCCTCATCCTAAACCATATCCTTTAGGTTGGATATGTGATAATGCAGAATTGCATATGACAAAAAAATGTAAACTAAAATTTGAAATCACTGCAAACTTTCTAGATGAGGTAGAGCTTAATGTAATTCCAATTGATATATGTGGTATTGTTTTGGGAAGCCCATATCGATATTATAGGAGAGATATTTTTCATCTCCATGAGAACAAATATGATTTGTTTAAGAATGGTATTGAGTACATTGTTAGATCACACAACAAGAAGTTGAATGCATCTCTTGTAAATGCGAGAGAAAGGAAGAGGATTGTTAATGCTAGTCATAATTTTGCATTGTTAATGATCAAATATGAAGGTGTCTAGGAATCTAAAGCATTTCAAGGATATGATTAAAGTTTTAAATATGATATCATTGATGTTTATAATTCATGTGATAAGATTTTTTCAGGAGTCTAACATGTTTCCTCCTAAAAGAGGTAAACAAAATGAATTAAATTTGCAGCAGAATTCATCATTGTTGAACATTAGTGTGGGAAATCACTCTAAACCTTGGGTCCAAATTTTAGAGCTTTTATTGCTATAGTTTTGGAGATATGATCCAAGGAAGTTAGGGTCTTTGCAGGATCCTGAATTATATCTAAAACAGGTGACCTAGGGAAAATCATCATAATTTTTTTTCTTAGCATAAGATTGTAATTTCGTAAGAAGTTATAGAAATAGGAACGCTTATAGTTTTCTGTGTATCGGTTTCAGGTCCTAAGGTTGAAACAATGACACATGGAACTTCGCACAAGTTCGCTTTATTGAACCAGTCTATAATCAAGTCATCGTGGGAGATTTGGCATAACTCTTCCTTGGAAAATCCAATATTCATTGGACTTGTGGGCTTAGAAAGAGGACTCAGATGGCTACCATAAGAAGAAATTTCAGAACTTGGAGTTTCGAAATTACAGAGATACAACAGATTCAATATCGAGCTCCTACAAAGTGAAAAATGGTGTGTAGTTTTTTAAAAAATTTCATAAGTTTGGTTTGAAAAATTACTTTGAAGGAATTCAAAGGGCATAATGAAGCATTATTTTCAATAATTGATGCCTTTGAAGAAAGAAATTGGAAACACCTAGTAAGAAACCTAAAATCTATAGTATGACTCATGAAGAAGAGGAAGAAATGCAACATGATATATCAAAATTACGAGACCAAGTGCAACGAAATTCACTCTCATAAAAAGTAACAGAAACTAGGATGGATGGTTTAAAGAAAGACGTAGAAGCTAAGATGTATGGTGTGGAAACTAAGATGGATAGTTTAAAGAAAGACTTAGAAGCTAAGTTGGATGGTTTAAAGAAAGGCGTGGAAGCTAAGATGGAATATTTGAAGATAGATTTGACAAAGTTTATATAAGAAATTCTTACTAATGGCAAAGGGGTAGTAAAGGAAACTCATGATGAGAACAAAATAAATGTTAATCATGATTTCATAGAATCTAACGTTGGATTGAAGACCCACCATGTTCCAAAGATCGATATGAGGAAGTTTGATGACAAGGATATCGTAATATGGATACTACAAATGGAACAATATTTTGATCTCCATAATGTGCAAAACAGACAAAATGTACGCTTTGCAACTTTATATTTGGAATCAAATCAGTTTGTATGGTATCAATGGATTTGGCTCTCATAAAAAAATTGTCACTTGGCCAATCTTTATGGATGAAATGATAGCACAATATGAGGATACAAAAAGCAACACTTTTTTAGCCAATTGATAAATCTCAAACAAAAGGGTTCAATGATGGAGCACATTGAGGGCTTCCAAAAATTGAATATAAAGATAGAATATATTCTAGAGGATCATAAAATTGATGTGTTCATAGGGACTTTAAAGGATAACATGCAACATGAGGTTTGCCTTTAGGAACCTGATTCATTGGAGAAGGCATTCGGGTTGGAAAGAAAAATGGAAAGAAAAATTATGGAAACAAGGAAGCCTACCACTCACAATTATAAATATGGAAGTGTTGTTGCTCCTAGCCTTCCACAACCTAAAAGGTTGACACCACAACAATTGAAAGAAAAGATATAGAAAGGGATTTGTTACAGTTGCGATAGCAAATACACTAAAAGTCATAAGTGTGTTGAGAAGAAATTATTTTACATAGATTGTGAAGAGGAGGAAGAGAAGAAACAAGAAACGTCAAAAGAAGATGATATACACCAGGAACAAACCCTAGAGAAATAATAAATGAATCTGATCATATCTTGTAATGCATTGGCTGGAATTACCACTCCTTAGACTATCAAGATAGAAGGGTATATCAAGAAAAAAAGGTAATAATGTTGATTGATTCGGGCAAAACCCATAATTTTACTCATTGTAAGATAGGAAAGGAATTGAATTTCTTCCTATATCCAACACCAAAGTGTTAAGTGATAGTTGCAAGTGGAGGAACCATAAACTGCTCTAGAAAGTGCCATAACATCAAGCTATCCATGGGAGAATACATATTGAATAGCCCAATGCTTTCCATTCTAATGGGTGGTGCTAATGTTGTACTAGGAGTCCAATGGCTACAATCCTTGAGTACAATAACTTTTAATTTTCAAGAACTTTTCATAAAATTTTCTTAAGAAGGAAAGCAAGTTTAATTAAGGGGTATCGCAGGAAAACTGGGAGAGATAATAAACTCTAACGGAATTTCAAAGCTTCTAAAGAAATAATAACACAACATAATTGCACAATTATGTTCACTAGATGTTCCCACATCAAAATCAACTATTTCTCCATATCTCCAAAAAGTCTTAGACAATCATTCCAAGGTATTTGAGACTCCCAAAGGCCTCTCACCTATTCGTAATCGTGATCATGCTATTCATTTAATTCTAGGAAGTGTTCCTCCAAACATTAGGCCTTACAGATATCCCTATGCCCAAAAGAGTGAAATTGAACATATGGTTGCAGAAATGCTAGAGGCTGGTATAGTTCAACCTAGTCAAAGTTCTTTCTCTGCTCCAGTAGTATTAGTTCACAAGAAAGATGGATCATGGCACATGTGTCCAAATTGTAGGGAGTTCAAAAAGCTCACTATTAAAGATAAATTTCTCATTCCTGTCATTGACGAATTATTGGATGAATTGCATGGATCAATTTACTTTAGCAAGCTGGATCTTCGTTCAGGATATCATGAAATCATATCATGAAATCAGAATGAAGACTAAAGAGATTCTGACAACAACATTTAGAACTCATGAGGGTCATTATGAAGTTTTTGTCATGCCTTTTGGCCTTACCAGTGCACCTTCTACATTTCAAGGTTTGATGAATTCCATTTTCAAACCCACCCTTAGAAAATTTGTGTCAATTTTTTTTGATGATATACTAATATACAACAAGTCTTAGAAGGATCATGTTCAACATGTTGACGGGGTGCTCAAACTATTGGCGGAGAAACAATTATATGCAAAAATATCCAAATGTTTCTTTAGAGTACAAGAGGTGGAATATCTGGGTCATATTGTATCTCATGAAGGTGTTAAGGTAGACCCTAGCAAAATTACAACTATTAAGGAATGGAAAATCCCCACATCCATAAAACATCTGCAAGGATTTCTCGGGTTGACAAGGTATTATCGCAAGTTTGTTATGAATTATGGGAGAATAACATCGCCTCTAACAACATTATTGAAGTAAGATGTATTTTCACGGACTCTAGAAGCAACGAAGGCCTTTCAACATATTAAAGAGGCAATGTGTCAAGCATCAGTCTTAGGTACACTATACTTTACAAAAACCTTTATTGTGAAATGTGATGCCTCGGGAAATGGAATTGGTGATGTTGTAATGCAAGAAGAAAGACCCGTTTCTTTCGAAAGTCATCCAATCAAAGGAAAGTATTTACACAAAGCTATTTATGAGAAGGAAATGTTGGCAATACTAAATGCACTTAAGAAATGGCAAACCTATCTAATGGGAAGACACTCCAAGGTAAAAACATATCATGATAGTCATAAATAATTTTTAGAACAAAGATTATCTTTAGAAGAGTAGAAAAAATGGGTCAAAAAGATGTTGGGTTATGACTTTGAAATCATCTACAAGAAAGGGAAGCAAAATGTTGTGGCAGATGCACTCTTAAGAAAGGATGAGGATGTGGAAGCATTTCTTTGCACCATTTCTATTATCCAACTAGATTGGATAAACGAAGTAAGGGATGAATGGAAGAATGAAAAAGAAGTGTGGGCACTCATTCAAAAGTTACAACAAGATCCCAGTACATCTGATACATTTAACTAGAAAAATGATTTGTTATGGTACAAAGATCAATTATACCTATGTAAGAATTCCCAACTCGAACAAAATATTATTATGGAGTTGCACACCTCTTGCTTATGAGGGCACACAGAGTTAAGAAAGATATTTTTTGGGATGGCCTTAAATCGGATATTCAAAAGTTTGTGGTGGAATTTTTTGTTTGCTAACAAAATAAAGTTGAAACAATTAAGACCCCAAGTATATTACAACCTTTATCCATTCCAAGCCAACATTGGGAGTAGGTTTCAATGATTTTATCACAGGTTACCCAAGTCTGAAGGAAAGAGTGTTATCATGGTGGTAGTTGACAGAATTACGAAGTATGCACACTTTGGTGAATTATCTCATCCATTTAAAGCTAGTACAATTTCTACTGTATTTATGGAAATAATTCAAAAGCTACATGGAAACCCAAAGATTATTATAAGTGATAGAGATCCCATTTTCACTAGAAATTTTTGGACAGAATTATTTTATTGTCTTGGTACTCAGTTAGCTCATAGCTCATCTTATCATCCTCAATCTGATGGGCAAACTAAGATAGTAAACAAATGTTTGAAAGGATACTTCGTTGCTTTGTATCTGATAAACAGACATAATGGGTTAAATGGTTGCCTCTAGCTGAATAGTGGTATAACACTTCCTTCCATATTGCAGCAAAAATTACCCCATTTATGGCACTTTATGGACATCATCCACCATCCATCACATCATATTTAAGAGAAAATTCTAAGTTTCAAGTTACAGTGGAAGATCACACTGAGCATCAACAACAAGTTCTCCAACTCTTAAAGGATAACCTCACTTTGGCGCAGAATAATGAAACAACAGGCATATCAACATCGCAACGAAAGAAGTTTTGATGTAGGTGATTGGGTATTCCTACGGCTACAACCATATAAACAAATGTCCCTCAAGAAAGCTAAGAAGGATAATAAATTATCACCAAAGTATTATGATTTGTACAAGGTGTTTCAAAAGATAGGTACTATGGCATACAAATTGGAGCTTCCTGCAGCTTCCTGAGTGCACCAAGTTTTCCATGTTTCATGCTTAAAGAAGGTTATAGGTGACAAGCTCCCAGTTCAAACAATATTACTAGAACTTGATGAGGAAGGAAAAGTAATATTGGAACCTGAAGCAGTCACAGAAACAAGATCTCGACACCTACAAACTCAATCAATTTTAGAGTATCTCATCAAGTGGAAGAACCTACCCGCTGAAAATTCCACATGGGAGGATGATAATTTTATACAGAAGCATCCAGAACTACTCAAGCATTGAGGACAACAATTTTTTGAAGGAGAGGGGCATGTTAAGTCCCTATAATGCTAGTAATTCCCCCATTACTATTGTCATTGTAGCCCTTATTGTTATTGTTGTGCCCCTCTTGTCCCCATATTGTTATTATCGTGCCCCATAGAAGCCCACTATTGTTATTTGTGTGCGCTTATATTATTATTGTTATGTCGGCTTTGGTTATATTGTGATCCCTTAGACTCCCATATATAGAAAGGAGGTTTTTTCACTTGTGTCATCCAAGAATTGTTCATTTGTGTAATGTAAAGGAGGTTTCCCCCTCGAAGAGGCTGATTTATAAGTCGTTGATCTATCTTTTCTATCGTTTTGTGAGTTGGTTTCATAACATAGCGTCAATCCACTTTATAAACCACCTCAATGCCCTATCTCGTAGTGTGGTCTGAAACTCGATGAGCTTGGTAATGTTAGGGGCTTGACGAGCCCTCCAAACAACTTCACGCAAATACCAATGTTGCTTAACATCTTCTCCCCCCTTTCTTGCAAACTCTGGGTATCTTGTAAGTGATCCAGCTGCAACTCTAGCCATGGTTGGGTCCGTTGCAGGAACAAGTATGAGCCCTCATGAACCTGGTTGAGAATAATTGATGAACTTGATTGACTAACACTATTATAGTTACTTTTACCTTGAAGCGAAGACTGAATTTTAATAAACTTGGATACCTTTGAAAAAAAAAATCTGGATTTTGATATAGCATCAAGGGAAGATCAGGGGGAGGAGAAATACTTGTGCTATTATGCTGGGGGATTTTATGTTCTGGTGTTGACTCATCTTCAAAGAAAAGTTGCCTCATTACAAAATGTAAATTATCGTCTACCAATGTATCATCTTCAGGTGTCCTGGTTATTTGGGCATATAGTTGAGGTGTCTGAAATCCTTCTTATCTCCCTCACTCCCTTTCCTTAGCTCCAGAGTCTCCATTTCCCTCTTTTTCTCTTTCAAATTCCTCACAACGTCACTTATGCATTGTAATTCTCTTCTAGATCTAAGTTCCCGCAACTTCTTCTCATGCCACTCTTCAACGATTCTCTCCCTCCACAATGCCCTAAAGTACCTTTCCTTTCACAACTCTTCTTGATTTATTATAGGAATCCCTTCATCCTCTCGCAGTGACACAACCTCCCTTTCCCCTAATCCATTTAATCCATTTGCCCAATACGAATGAATTAACTCCCATTTGATTTGGTTGAAACTCCAACAGGTTGTCTTCAACTAATAGTATCTTAATCCAAAGTGGTATTTTCTTCAACAACCTCCCTCGTATTCCAAATTTGAACATATCCTCTGTGCGGAAAAACGATTGATGCTTTTCAGCCACAAAATCAATAATATATCCTTCAAGTGATGTGTTAACCCAGAAATCAATGAATCTTGTTAGTTCTGTATCTAGCCAATGAATATCAGCTAGATATGTTGTCTAATCCCTATGCAACCTTTGTTGAGATTGCAACAAGATGATGGAGCTTAGTGAAAAGAGTCGCCTTCACTAAGTGGGCCCGCAGGCTATTTTTGGCGCAAGTCTATTTTTAGACTATGTCTATTTTTAGACATATGGATCATGTCTATGGATTGCAGGTTGCTGTTTATGGATGATTAATCAAGTTGAGAAAATAGATGGAATTCTATTTTTGATGAAAGTGTGAGTGATCAAGTCTATTTTTAGACTGGCTGTCAAAAATAGAAAAGTCAAATATTATTATCTCACAATAATATTTGGACTATAAACTTTGTCTTATTCTCTTGGAGCACTTCAGTTCGAGCTACAGATGTGGCACATGCAATTGCATGAAGAAAATACGTGGTTCTTATGGGTTAGTTGAATATTTGCATGCATGACTTCAGTTAGAACTCAAGTGAGTTGAGTTTAGTGGACTGGAGGTGCAGTTGATGGAGTTGTGTTCAGTTTAGCTTTGTTAAACGGTTGTATTTAGTCTAACGGGCGAATAGAATAGAGATGAGTTGGGTGAATTAGTTATTAATTAATTCACAAGTTATTAACTCATAATACAACTAATGAATACATCAGTTAACTCAGTTGCATGTCAGTGCATGTCAGTTCAGCAGGGACAGGTGTTAGAGAATCAGATTGCTATCAGTTGTGACTATAGTTGTGCACCAGATCTTGCACAAATCAGGGGATTGAGTATGCCAATGAGTTTGCCCATATTTTAGCTTGTTCTCACGTGATTTAGCCAAGGAAAGACGTGGCTGCCTTGGAATTATCATCAGTTCTTGTGCAGGTATTGAGCAGCGGAGGCAGGAAAGCAGCGGAAGAGATCTGAGCCAGTGATTGATTCAGATCTGAGTTGTATTGTGTGTAACAGGTGGAGCTGGTATTGGATTGTTTGTGATAAGCATTGTACTTTGTAATGTTACATGACTCAATCATTAATATACAGATAGTTGGGGTTTTTAGCGAGATGCTTTCCCCGGGATACATACTGTGTTAATGTGTGAATGCTCTTGATGTTTTTTGTTATTGATGCTGCTATATTGATGATCAACGTAGAGGAGCTTATGTATTGTGTATGTTTTCCGCAATAGTACATGATCAGGATAATCTTTGTTGAATATGTGTTAAATTATTCAAAATTTCTACATGGTATCAAAGCTGGTTGATTTGTAGAAGAGATTTCTACAGGACATCAAAGCGAGGATTGATCATCAGATCTATTATTGAGGAAGTGACTACGTTTTATTTCTTCAGGCAGAGTCTGTAATCGGGCCAGGTAGCCTCTGGATTCATCATTCTTTTGGAAGGTGAGATATCCGGTGAATGCCCATATAGTCGATCTCTGTACAAGAAATACTTCGTTCTCACGAATTTGAGATCGGAAGCAGTTGAGTTTTTTGAGCTAGTGGAATGGCGCTCAAGGATAAAACTCAGAAACATTAAGTGTGAGAATGGAGACAGTATGCCCCAGTATCTCACGAAGTTCACCCAATGCCGAGATGAGCTGGGAAGTGTGGGGGTGACTGTCGATGATGAGGATGGTGGGTCTAGCTCTCCTTGGCCTTCCTAAGAGTTGGCATAGCTACCAGGACTCAGTGAATGGAAGGGAGAAATTGCCAAGATGGGAGAGACTTTGGTCGGATCTTGTGCAAGAGGAGAATAGACGGCGCACCAGAGACATTTCTTCATCTATGCATGATGAGGAGAACTGTGCCTTAGCGAGTAAGGCGAAGAAGGGGAAGGGAAAGGTTTCTCTTTCCGAATCCAGTTCTTCCAATGATGGGAAGAAGGTTGACAAGTCGAAGGTGAGATGCTTTCGTTGTCATGAGTTGGGCATTATGCTGCTAATTGTCCACGGAGGAAATCCAAGAAGGGATACGGGGAAGGATCTAAAGGTGAGGCACTTGCTTCACAGTTTGAGTTGGATTTCACACTCTTCGCATGCATGGTTTCATCCATGATGGGAAGTGGTTGGTTTCTTGATAGTGGAGCTTCTTTCCACATGTCCGGTGACAAAAGTTTGTTCAGTACTTTGGAGAGAAAGATCTCTAGATACTCATAGTGATGGGTAATGATGAGAAGTATAGTGTCTCAGGTGTAGG
>APFE030154780.1:0-10385 GCA_000404065.3 Pinus taeda | reverse complement strand
AACAAACATCACACATATAATTAATGGATAATTTAGTTTACAATGCTGTACATATATGCTATTTGGAAAAACTTTATTTAATTTATATAATGAGTGTCTAAAAATGTTGTTGTAACTTTGTCATATATTCTACTTCACACCATTCTTTGAATATATGGTAGTTATTGTTAAAATCATTGCAAAATCAATGTTCTAAGAACAATTTAACATGCATTGTATATATATTCTGTAAAAGCCTTAAGAATGAAAATAGATATAAATTTACTAAATAAGATCTCAAGAATTATATTTTTAATTATTTTTTGCTATCACATATAATCATACATGTGTCATATTATATTACCCTTCACTAGCATTAAAATATAATATTGTGATACATTACAATGTCATGAGATAAATAAATTGAATATAAACAATGAAAATTAATTAATTCTAAAAAGAAATATAAATGATAAAACTTGTACTTCGTAATAACCACATATTATAAATCGGCTATATAGTTTTGCACCTTGTAGTAGCTATATACAAACCCTACCTAAAAGAACCA
The DNA here is from genome assembly GCA_000404065.3 of Pinus taeda. Taxonomy (NCBI): domain Eukaryota; kingdom Viridiplantae; phylum Streptophyta; class Pinopsida; order Pinales; family Pinaceae; genus Pinus; species Pinus taeda. Next base: position 9,838 of record APFE030154780.1, on the reverse strand, counting down.
TAAAAGAAGTGTAATATGCAACATAGTTGTGTTAGTACCCGAAGTCAAAACGGAAGATATGAGATGCCCCACACGCCCAACAGTGAGGAAGATATGAGATGCCCCACACACATAATTAGTGGAACCCTTAAAACTATTTCCATTATATTGTTTTTCATGTAAACATTTGATTATTACTTCTAAAATTTTACAAATAAATGGTGGTATTCTTTGAATGGGGTGCATATTGTGCACAACTTTGAATATTTTATTACCTCTATTCTTGATTGATAACTTATGAAGAATTTTTCAAAATTATGCAACATAACCTTCTTCATGCTCAATCAATTCATAAAACCTCTTTCATAAATGAAAATATGATATGTTTAACATTTACCATTCTTTCATATTAGATGTAATTTAATTCTACTTTCTATATCTCATTGCTTATTTTCGTTTCAAAAATATTCAATCACATTTTTTATATTAATATTTTATATTTTTGTTTGTTAGGTATTGTGAGTCTTAAGATCACTCGTAAGCATATCCTATAAATTGAGTAACCAAGATTCATGAGCTTCTAAGTCTTCAAATTCAACCAAGATCACAATTTCCATGAGCCACATCAACCCTTAACATGGTTGTGTTTTTACCAATGGGATTTGAACTAGCAACATTTTCTTATGGGGATTATTCTACTATCGAATTGTTTTTGCATAGGAGGTTTTTGATGGTGTTGAATCCATTTCCACCATCAAAAAGATGATTCAAACACTGCAGGTGCAAGATTTTTTGAAATTTTTTTGCTCGGATTCCAGCTACTTTTAACTGTCTAGGGAATTTCTCCACCTAGATAAACACTTCCATAAAAACAAGAAAATAAATTGTTAAGTACGACCTCAACTAGAACCAAGAAAATAAAGTATATTGTAAGCAAGTGGACCCCCTCTAAACTCAGGTTTCTTTACAACAGTTGAGTACAAAAGATATTACAGATTAAGGACGACCTCAAATAGAACCAAGAAAATAAAGTATACTGTAAGCAAGTGGACCCCCTCTACACTCAGGTTTCTTTACAACAGTTGCGTACAAAAGAGATTACAGATCAAGGACGACCTCAACTAGAACCAAGAAAATAAAGTATATTGTAAGCAAGTGGGACCCCCCTACACAGGTTTCTTTACAATAGTTGCGTACAAAAGAGATTACAGATTCTGCCGAGAATCCACTTTGATTTCGATCATAATTGAATGTCGAATCAAGTTGCAATTGCAAGTTGAACCCTCTGACCACGGAGCATTTAATTGGAGTGCTGGTTACCATGTGAATATCTTAACATCTTAAATGAAGGCAACTGAAATCTTGAGTACGAGAAACATGTTGCCGGAAAAATAATTTAGGTGCAAGGTGCTTCACAGCTGTTGAGTACGAATGAATCAATTTCTTCCTTGGATGTCACGCACCAATGAATCTCTCTTTTGAATAAGGTAAGACAATAACATTCTTTAACAAGAATTTGAATGATGCGGGGATGAAGTATTTGGTTTATAATAAGGATTTATATATAAAGAGATGTAGATATTATTGTTTGCCAAAGGGAATTTATGTTTACTCGGTACATAAACAATTAATACAAACTGAATTACAAGCATTCTAAACAAGTGGAGATGTTATCAAGTTACTTGTTTCGCTTGTTTGGATAACATGAAGGATTTGTAGGTAGAAGATATAGATTTTATAGAGGCATGGGAATTTGTAAATAATTATGTATAGTACACCCTATTAGATAGATTTCCACATCTAAGAGGGATTTTCGTTTGAGAATCAAAAGGGCACTATATAGAAGAGGTTTAGGTGGACATTTTGGAGTGGATAAGATAACATAAAATTTTAGTGGATGAAAGATATTTTTGGTTCAACATCAATAAAGAAGTTATTTAGGAGTTTGTTCAATACGACAAGAATTTGTTAATTGTCCAAAAGGAGTTAAAACAAGTGATTTATATATTACTTTACTAGTACTCAATAATCCATTGGAAGACACAAGTGCCAATTTTATTGTTGGGGTTCCCAAGAGGTTGAGAGGTGATGCTTCGATGTTGGCTATAGTGGATAGATTTTCTAAAATGTTAAGCTTCACGCTACGCAAGATGTCTAATGACACTACTCATGTCGCCTTATTGTTTTCTAAAGAGGTTCTGAGGTTACATAGACAACCAAAGAGTATCACTTCAAACAGAAAAGAGATATTCCTCAGATATTTTTGGGGAACTCTTTGGAAGAGGATGGGTTTCATGTGCAATATAACTTAGTGTATCATGCATAGATAGATTAAACATGAGGTGGTTAACTAGAGTTGTAATCTATTGAGAAGTTTGATTTGAGAGAAACTAGGTCATTGGTACTAGATGTGGTTAATCATAGTCTTAGAAATTTGTTGAGAAGTTTGATTAGAGACAAACTAGGTTAATATAATTTGGCCTTAGCCTAAGCTAAACTCGCTTACAACAATTCAATGAATAGATCCACTGGTAGAAGTCCATTTTAGGTAGTTTATGAAGGTCTCGAAAGGGCGTTGTGGAATTGGGTAAGTTGCTAGAAATATATATTAAAATGAGAAATGATGTAGACAATTTTACTAAGAGTATGTATGAAATTCATGAATAATTTAAGGAAGTTACAACAGAGTAATGACAACTATAATATGAGGGCATATTTTGTAAGGATATTGAAGGTTTTCAAACAAGGTTAGATGCTATTCACTAGCATATTTTAGGAAATACATATTTAATAGCAAAACATACAACAAACTCAAGTATAAGAAAATTTGTCCATGTAAGACTTCAACATAGATTTTTATAATAGTTAGAAGCTAGATTTGTTGGAACTTTTCACAAAGAAATATGCATACAATATCTACAAGATGAGGACATATTTTGGAAGGACATTGAAGATTTTAAAATAAGGATACATGGTATTGGCATACTAGTATGAGGAATTATAGATTCAATAGAGGAGCATACAACAAACTCAAGTATAGGAAGATTGGTCCATGCAAGATTCCAAGGAATATTTTTGATGACATTTACAAGCTAGATTTGTTGGAAACAATTCACAAAGGAATATTTTTTTATAATGCCTACAAGATCAGCGATATAAATTTTATGAAGGAATTGAGGAGGACATGGTAGGAACCATGGAAAAATGCAAGGAATCACAACCAATTAAGCTAGCTAAAGAAGCCGAGGAAATATTAGTTAAGATGGTTCATTAGAAGACCTGAGGTGGAGATTATCTAGATTATTTAGTGTAACAGAAGAGCAAAAGTTGAGAGCATGCATCATTGATTTTCAAAGGGGAGTTGGTTCATCTTTAGTGACCTTTCACTCAAGGAGTTTGTGGCTTCGTCTACAAGAGCTAGTGATCTAGAAAGGATCATTATAGAATTTGATGTTTATCTTGACACTTTTTGGATGAAAACAATAGGGTAAATTGACTTATAGGGCACATTTTAGTACACGGGGGCCTTAATAGGGAGAAATACCATACCATGCACGTTCATCTTGGGAGATATATATTGAGGAAAAAATGACATAATATATTGAACATGTAAAGGGAGGTAAAGGGTTTTTATATTAGCAGGTGTAGAAAATGGAGCTCAAAGTTAATGAAAAACATAAAGGGGTATAAAAATTGTTTATGAAAAAAAGGATACCTACAATATCTAGTGAAAGTACAGTTTTTTTTAAATGGGGAAGGTGCATTGGGTTTGTATTGGTAAGGGTATACTTCCAATTTCACAAATTTTAGAGAGTTAAATTCCTGAAAATTTTTGTCGTAAATGTTACAGGAAAACATAGAGTTTTTATATTGATTATTAGACAAAATTCCCTACGAGATTGCATTTTGAATTCCAATATAACTTCGACCCCCTCGCTATTTAAAAGTAGACGATATGGAGTCGGGGTCAGGAAATTGTTCACAGGACTTGTGGAAATGGAAAGATAGGTTGACTTCTGACTTAGTTGTGGTTAACTCCTACTGATCTACTTGTTATCACCCCAAGAAACTCTCCTAAGTTGTATATCGGAGATGCTCAGGAACATTACAAACTCAACAAAAATGTTGGAAATATGGTGGATGAATGAAAGAAATGTTGCATATTCAATCTAGATAACCACTTCTACTATGCTTAACCCCAGACATGGGTGAAGACCCCCAAACTACAAGGCTTTAGACCACCAATCACTCACAGTTTAAGGAAAAATGTGATGATGGAGAATATTGATCACACCAACAGATGCACGGGACCCTGTGATGGCCAGCTGCAACCAGTTAAAAGGTCTGTAAATCTGTTTCCTAATACACAGACAGGATGACAACTCTCTGGCATTAAAACAACAGAAACCTGCATACACATTCAATAATACTAACTAGATTCTAACACAGAGGTGGGATGACATCCCCTCTAATGCTAAACATCAAGAGCACATGAACAATGCATAACAGGCACAACTTGGAACAAAGAAGAAGTGGAAAGTGAGAAATTAATAGCAAAAGAAGCTTGTATTAGCTGAAAATGAAGACCAGACGCTGCAAGTATCACAGTAGTTGCAATCTCCAAAAGTTGAACCTTACATCAAAAATAACATTCATCAACCATCATCATTCTGTATTCGGGTATATATGGAGGTTGATTACAAAAAATCTCTGCTAACCTATGCGTGAAGGGGTCATAATGGACCACCAACCACATTTACAATCTAATATGGGCCTCTGATACAAATCTGACTGCTTTAATGGACAAAATCGGCCTTTTGTGGTACTCTGTTGTCCTTCTCGGGAAGACGCAGTAAAATATAAATGAAACCCATAAACTTTCAATGCTTTTAACAGGTCGAGAGTGCTCCTTTCCTTCTCTGGCCATTCTGTCTTTTAAATGCAATTGCTGAAAAATTAACTGTGCAGGTACAGGGTGGTTGATCGTTGTTGTCCATCGGGAGCTTCAGACAGTCAAAGGAGTTAAGAATCATGGCGGAAGCATGAACAAGCAGGGGAAAAAGCTTAGCCGTTGGATCATGTGGATCAACGGAAAGGATCTATCGGAAGGGGAAATCTTGGTAAAAGAGGGTCAAACAGATGTGGGTCGTTAGATCTGACGAATTGAACGACGAAGATCGGTGTATGAGGGTTATCGGGAGGCATATGCGCAGGAAGAACGAGGACCGTCGGATCAAATGAACAGACGGTGGAGATTGGTTTGTGGGAGAGGTGATGTGCGATTGCGATCAGATCACATCGCAAGGGGAAAAACAAGGGTAGTGGGGTTAAGATAGTGTAAAAAGGATGAAGGAGAAGGGGGAAGAAGGAAGGAAGAGAAGATTGCTCCAAGCACCCTTTCAGCACAAACCAACCATCAGACCTAAATCTGACCTTTAAGCACTGAAGTTTATATCAGAGCTAACACTGGCTCCTGTTACACAGTAATTTGTCACCGTCCCTGTTACCCCTTTCCCGCATCTTGGAGGACACATTCCGGGACTTGTGAGAAGTGAAAAGACTTGAAACCACTTGCATTATTCACCTCTAAACATGAGCTTCATATGCCCTTAAGACATCTCCTGCTCATTTCCCTTAAAAACAACCCTTTTTGCATTAGCGCTGGTACCCTGTGTTATGCTCGCGCCAATGGGGAAAATCCTATTGAAAGGGCACGCCATTAGCGCTCTGTCCCAGAGTCGCAATTGCGTCAACAATTTTGGGAAAAGTTTTGAACTAATCAAACCTCCGAAGGTTTTGTCCAACTCATTCACCAAACTGATTCCAAGTTGAGTGAGGATGGTTTGGCTTCGAATCTCCTTGGATGGAAAGTAGTTTTCCACCATTCCATGGAAGTTTCCAAGTGATGAAGCCAAATCCATTATTGTGGGGGATTGACCTTATCTCTTCCTTTTCCTCTATAAAAGCTTGTCTCCATGGCTTGAGCAAGCTAGTTCCAGTTCTGATAGTTCTGAGTCTGGTGGCAATACTTGTGCTGAAAGGAAGATATCAAAAGATTGGAGTTGCAAGAAGCCTTCTTTGCATCCATAAGGCTTTACCTAAGTAAGGAGACCTTGTCACTAAAGAGAGAGAGAGCTTGTCCCTCACCCCTTCAAGCTTTTGCAAGACTTGTGTAGCTGAGCACCCAGCCAAAGGAGGACTTGACGTCAGGACGCTGGTTGTATTCTCCTTTGTTGAATTATTAATAATAGATGACTATCATTATGGTTCCATTCTCGTTGTACTTGTAATGGTTGATGTTGAATTATATCCTTCCTGACTGATGTATAATTGCATATATTAGATTTCACGCTTGTGTTTGTGTTGTTCTCTTTGTGTGCAGGTGTCCATTCATGCGGATAGTGGAGGATCGTGATCGGCCAAGGAAAAGGAACGTGGGCGACGTCTCTTCTACAAATTAAAGCATTGGATCTCAAGTAGGTCTTCATCACCTATCTTTTATTTGCAATTAGGAACTTGCGTGATAGCATTGTTTGATTTTTGCTAGACCCGTTCTGGGCTAGTAGGGATCGCCTCTATCCGTAGAGGGGATTTACCTCTCCAACAATTTGGCGACTCCGCTGGGGAGTTTAGCTTGTTGTTTGATTTGTAAACTTAGACGGAGTCTGAAATATGGCCAAATAGCCTTCGAAACACTATTGCTTTGCAGTAGTGAAGTAGATCAAAGCTGCTTCAGTTGATCTCCGGTTTGGTTTGAAAACTGAACAATTTGGAGTTTGTCTTGCCTCTTTGGTTTTCTTTTGTTTGCTTGCTTAGATATGCTTTTGGAATTAAATTTCTTGTTGCCCCTGTGCTTCTTGACTTGCTTAGAGATTGTGACCCAAGCCCTGGACTGCGTATTTTTCTTTTGAAATTGGCAAACTTTGTTAGCGCGGTTTTTGCCTTCACAGTCGCGCTAGTGGCCCTTGTTGCTAACTGACAACCCGTGCCAATCCCTTTTTAGCACGAGTTGCAGCCTCACAGTCGCGCCAGGCCTTTTAGTTTTTTTGGTCCACTTGTTTGCTTGTTGTCTGAGCTTGGATTTGCATTTTTCCACCTCTTTTTCAGTTGCTGGAGTGTGTTTAAGCCCTGTTTGACTAGTTCTTAACCTCTTTCCTTCGGGTGTTTGCCTCTTTCTATCGATTTCACACCTCAACCCTAGGGCATCTAGTGGCCGTGTGTGTGTCGAGCCTCCCGTGGGAGTTTTGGGTTCTTTGATCGTTCAGTTAACCTTGTGATTGCCTTTCACACTTGTTCAGCGATTGTTGAAGTGTTTTGACTGATTTCTGAGTGACCTTCTCTTGCTTGCTTGGATTTCATTCTAGCCTTGTTTGAGCCTAGATCACATAGCTCATACAAAGCCTTGTTTTCCTTCCGATTTGGAGAACCGTTTTAGTGTCTTGGGATTTCATTGTGTCTTCATTGAGTGAATTTGCTTCTTTGCTCAGTGTTGTTATCTTTCAAAATTCATTCTAGTGAATTGTGCTTATAGAAAGGAAAATCAAATAATCTCTTTTGCATTTAATAGTGAATGGAATAGAACTTTTCATTATTTGCATTATTGAAAAGAAAAAGTTTTGTTTATTTGCCATTAGCTGCATTAGGGTGTTTGATTGATTGAGTTCATTTTGTTTGATTGAAATTCTTAACCTTCTCGTAGTTAGTATTCATTGAACGAAATGGCTTTCTTTGGCATGTAGCTTGCATCTAGGAAATTGTGAAAGATCACATACGGTAGGGCCTTAAGTTGAAACTTAACTAAAGATCAACCATAAAATAAACCGAATCAACTTAAAAACGCATTGGAACATAACGCAAACATTTTAGAGGTCTAGGCTAGAGACGTGCTCCGGCGTCGTTAAACCTAGTCACCTTTGTTCTCACATTAAGGTTGGGTGATTTCTCCTGGTGTGGTTCGATTGTGGTCTAGTACGGACTTGAACTCCCACGTACCGTCGCGTATATATGGGGAGAATCCACTAGGTTTGCATCCTTGATCCATAGGAAGCCGTGTCTGCCGCCTTACAAGCCGTAACACACCAGACACAACATTCGGGAAGATTGACTGCAGTACGGAAAGTCCTTGGTTTTCATACGATTGCCAAGGTGTATAAGCAGTTTTACGGATTGTCTGGTAACCCCCCTTGCCTAGTTTCTCCAGAGTAGTCACTTTTGATCCTTTTCGGACTCTGTAAAAGAAAAGGCTCTATTGAGCATTTGTCACTTCGGCTCTTAAAACATTCGAAGGCGACTAGAGTCATCTTTTGTCCTTTTCTCGACTCTTAAAACATGAAAAGGTCAAGCTGTGTCCTAATGTCATAAAATTTATCGGCCACGATAACATTTTACCTTGGTAGATCTTGTTTGCGTTTGTTTGAGTAGGGTCTCTTATCGTTAGTTTGCTTAGGGTCTTTGTTTGATCATCCTGGCGGATCCATCGACTCCGTCTCCTGTCCCAAGTGACCAAGGGTCTCCATCTTCTGTTGCCCCTGAGACACCGGTTTGTGACGCTCTTCCTATTGTTCCAAGTATCCAACCGTTGAACTCTCAAGCTCCAGAGGACGAGCTTTACGACTTGTTTTGGAACCCCGTTTGGGAACCCTCTGAAGAGGACTTTCCCACCACTCCTGTTGGTGTTGCATCTTCGATGGCTTCTTCCAATATGGAGGATACATCTCCTGTGTCGAGTGGGACGCCCGTTATGTCAAGTATTGATACTCCCATTTCGGCTACATCCCCAATTATCTCTACGCCCTACATCGTTACACCTCTCGGTATCACGGTGTCGGTGCGCTATAGATCTTTGAGGGATGCTATGAACTCCGTGGCTTCCTATTCTATGTGGGATCAAAACATCGTCCCTACCACAGGACCGTTTGTTTCCCAAGTTCACCATACTGTTGTTATAGCAGTCCCAACCAATCTGACCGTCTGTGTCGCGTCATCAACTCCAGTTGTTAGTGCCGTTACAGCGTCTTCCGCTGTCACTTCTGCTGCAGGCCCATCTCGAGGTCCGGCACAAAGTGGTAAATCGACACATACTGCTAGAGTTTTCCACCCCGCAAGTGGTGCCCCTCCTCCTTCCGATCCTATGACGGTAGAGGAGGCATATTCCTAGTACTTGCATAATGTCCAGAACCCAGGTGGGCAAGGCCCATATTATGATCCTGAGAATCATTATTTGTATACCTCCTTGCCTGAAGAGCCCTATGTTGAGGCTTTCGTTCCATTGAGCGTGGCTTGGGGTACTACCGGATATGGTGGTGGCTAGTACCATCAGGGTCAAGGACAGCCATCTCAAGGACCACCCTACCAGGGTCAACCGTCTTACTCGCAGCCTAATCATGGGCAGCAGTATTATGGCCAGAATTACCCAGGTCAACAAGGAGGCCCGCAAGGACAACCCTATCAGGGAAAACCTTTAGCCTCTAGTGGTTCGTCTTTCACGTATCTTGGGAACCTTTTGGAAACCCGGGACAACCCAATGCTCAGCAAGGTCAACCCAGAAACCAGCAAGGCCACCCTTCTGGGCAGGGGGGCCAGCCTTACGCACAGCAAGGCCAGCCTACCGCTCAGCAACCATCTGGTCTACAAGGACAATCTTCGGTTGCACAAAGGCAACCCCTCGCTCAGCAAGCTCGACCTTCTGGGCGAACAGGGCCGTCTCAGATCCGACCAGGACAACCTTCTGGCCAGATGGCCCAGCATTCAGGCGGGTACCAATCCTGACCACCTTATTCAAGTGGGTACCAATCCCAGCCTCCTTATTCAGGTGGGTATCAATCCCAGCCTCCTTATTCAGGTGGGTATCAATCCCAGC
>APFE030154770.1:1261-12095 GCA_000404065.3 Pinus taeda | reverse complement strand
TTTAATTTTTTATATAATCATAATTTATATTTATATTATTTATTTATTCATCACTATAGATTATATATAATAATATATCAATTTTAATATATTTATAGAATTAAGTTAGAAAAGTTAATCATTTGATTATAATATTAGTTTAATTAATATTTATATTTTTATCTACATTATGAATGTGTATGTTATTAATAAAAAATTTAATTATTATATATTATATATAACTTGTCGAATTTTAACATATAGTTTCTTATTGTCATTTTTTTTTAATTTCAAGGTTCTCGAATTCAAACATGACCTCAAACAAGGTAGCTTAGCCTATGACGACAATCTCACTTGATTTTGAGGGTATGTTTAAGATGCTTACCCTAGGTGCACCTACCATCCCTTGAGGGATTGGAAGAGATTTCTCCAAAACTTCATAAAGGACATCTAGCCCCACTTGATGATCATTTTGGGCACCAAAGCCAAGACGTTGACCACTTTTCAGGAGCATTGACCTGCGAATATATTCAACACTAATGATGACTTTCTCCTCTCCCTCCAAAGCCTAAAATGTTATACATTTAGACTAGGATGTTACTTAAAGAGATGATGTACCCCAAAGATAACATGACACCCCCAAATAGCATTGTCTCTTCTTGATGGCCATTGCCTTGTTGCTGAGATGATTTGATGATGATGATGACTTGAGACCCCTTTGGATGGGATAATACATTTTCCTAGATAATGACATCATGCCATAGTCTTTTGAGGTCCCCTTCATGTGGACTTGAGTAATGATGTAGGCTTGTTTGATGATGATATGTTGAACATGAGGTTTTTCTTTGATGATTGGACATCTTGTTGATGAGGAGATGGCATTTTTGCGTGAGGACCACTCTTTTTGACCCACTCATCACACATTTTGATGGTGATATTCACTTTTATAGGATGAGGTAACCCTTGGATACCTTTTTAATCACACGTGTGGGTTAAGAAGAGTCTTATTCCCATGTTTTATCATTGAGATGACCATTTTTTAGGTCTGTTTGTGACCTACTTAACGTGTAATCACATATTTTATTGTTTTTAGGGACTCTAGTCAATTTTACTCCTAAAATGACTTGATTTCCCTCCCATAAATAGAAGGAAGTTTATTTGGAGAGAATCATTATAACAGACTCATTTATCTCTTAGAGAGTGCACATTAGTAGATTGTTTTTCTCTTGCATGCAATGGAACATTGATATAGCAAACTGTCTTGGGGAAGATATTGTGATTGGAGCGAATTTTCAAATTTTCTCCTGGGTGATGATGTCATTCTATCTTGATATTGTAAAATTTTATTGTGAGTACCTTCTTCCTTTTTGTAACTTTTGTATAATTAGGGTTTCGTTGAAATTTTCACCATATTTGTTAAATATTTTATGCCTTTAACATCTCCTATTACAAAATTAGTGTCCAGTTTCAATCAAGGAATCTTGGTATATAGCTTCCTTGACTTCTTTTATCTTCAATTGACTAAAAGTCGCTAGAGTTTTGAAGAAGAGAAACCTCTTTGTAGCATTTTTTCTCTCATAACTCATTCTAATCAATATTTCTTCCATAGACCTCACCCTTTGACTGCATTATCCCATGATTGAGAAAATGCATGAAGCCATTAACATATCAATCCTAATAAAATCTAAAATCTTAAAAAATATTTTTTATGCTTTCTAAGGAAATTTTGGGTTAGATTACGACAAAATCTACATTTAATAACATTAAATACCTTGGAACTCATAGTCCTAGGGTTAGGCTTTGAATATGCTCAATTGAAAAAGCAAAATAATCATCTTTTGTGCATTTTTAAGTTAATTTTTTAGGATTGATGTCTATTGTTTCATGGTTATTTTATGCATTTTTCAACCTTAAACATATTTCAATAAATTTGGAATTAAACAGTGGATATGGAATTTCAAAATAATTATTATTACAACCTATTTACTTATTTACTCTTTTAATAGCTCTTGTTTGCTTATTATCATTTATAGGCTATTTTGTTATCGTTCTCGTAAATTTTGCTTGTTGTAAACTGTGCTTCTAAAAAACCCTAATTTATAACATCAACTGGTAATTTGAAGGTAACATGTGTTTGGGATCTATCTGATCCTCTCCAATACCATTCAATACCTTTAGATTTAGCCATAGGTCTTTTGAAATTCTTCCCTTGAATTATCTCTTCTCTCACCTATGCCTTCTATATTGAATATCATCTTTGGGTGTTTTATTTAGCAAAACCCTTATGGCTATTTATCTTGGGAGTTCTTGTGTTATCTAATCTCTAAGATTTGTTGGGGAAGCTGTTAAAATTGGAAACTAGGGACAAATTCAACCATAGGAAAACTCATATGATGGAGATGATTATTGCATTGGATTCCTCTTTCTGAGAGGTACAATTTTGATATAAAGATCATCTCATTCTAACAAGCAGAAATGGAATTATGAATTTATTTCTCCTATTCTCAAATTGTCAAGGTTGGCTCCAGTCAAATGTAGGTTGATGAAGACCAACAAATGTGTCTTTCAATCCTTAACGAAGTGTATAAATAGGAGAGAATTTTCCCTCATTTGGAGATCATCTCATCACAACTTCTCTCTCTTGATTGGGTCGTACAAAATTGGAGGCTTCTCTCTTCTTCTCTGCATGTGTGGCTAGGCATCTTTCTCTCTACTTCGCACATGTGGTAGGAGACCGAGTTTTTCTAGGCAGATCAGGCCAAAATTTTAGAGCGTTGACCAGGGGATTTTGACCAGCATTGACCTTGATTTTTGGGCCAGAATTTTGATTTTTGTAGGCCATATTTATTGGCACAAAAATCGAGGCATTTGGAGTGGTTTGACCAACGTTGACTTTAGGTTTGACTTCAGAAATTACAACTGACTTTCTCTCTCCTTTGACTGGGTTTGACCAAAGAATTTGAGCTGATTTGAAGGTCAAATTGCACTGCTGATTGGAGGACATTTTGGGGTAGCTTCGACCACTGTTGACTTTCTAGTTAGCGCTGATTTCACCACTGATTTGGCAGATCTGTTTTGGGCTTATATTTGTACTCTCTCTCTCTGTTGAACTATTGAAGAATAATAAGAAGATTTGATCAAAGAGTTTCCCCACATTGGGGTTTATCCCTAACATCCACCATATCTTGTGTCCTCTTGTCTTGGCTTGTCTTATGTATATGATTTTATGTTCTATCTGCATTTACTATCAATGTTTATACGTTAATGTGATTGCTACTGGATATAATTGGAATTTGTCATTGGGATGCTAAAGGAAAATTGAAGTAAATTGTCTTAAGCATAGAACATACCATTGTTATCTAAAATTAACAGAAGCCTTCCTTGTGGGGATAATATTCATCCAAAGAAAAATAGGGGAATAGTTTCTAATGTGACAATGGTGGTTGATCCCATTGTTGCCCTTAATCTAGAGTGCTTAACAAGGTTTTCACACTCAGTTGATAGATTTTGCGGCTACATGGCCCAAAACCATCATCTTAAACCTTTTGAAAACCCACCATTCTCTTGTTGGTCTCCTTAAGAAAAGGGCATCCTCAGAGCTATCATGAATTAATAAGTACCTAGTTCAAGCATTAAAATGCTCCATAATGATAACATTACCCAAAATGGAATGAGAAATGTATGGTTACAAGTCAAGGAATAGATCCCATAGGAAATAACTTGGACTACGAAGTTCAATAAAGGTAGAGAAAGTAGCAAGTCACAATGAAAATGTCTTAAAATAGAGTAGTACCTTGACCTCAAATCCACATGAATATGGTGTGCTCTTTTGAGGCAACCCCTAAAACTTTGTCTAAAAGGGAATCGGTAACACATGGTACACCTACAAATCCCCTTAAACCACTAGGATGATGAGTTCCCTCTTTGCAAGCTAAAGTCCAATGCTAAGCTACAATCTTCATCTCTTATGATGTAAGGAGATGTGTAATGTAATGTGCCTTGTTAGCTCTATCTACCAAATACTATACATTAATAATGATTGACTAAAGCCATCAACTTCTCGTTTCATAAATATTTATTTTATTGCATCAAGAGTAGCTTTTATAATCTAATATATATGGGATTTGAAAAAAAATCTATAATATTTATAACAATTAATATTAATAATACTATATGTTGGGCACATATACATACAAATCGAAATATCCCTCTTTTCCTAAATACCACAAAGATGTTAGATCGAAGACTTTTGTGATCCATAATGTAGATATATTCTTTAGGATTAATCACATTGTTAGGATTTGGTTGAAGTTTCGAACCAACTAATGTGGTTCATCCTCGGGACAAGGTGAGAAATCCATCCATCAGAAGGAATAAATAGTAAGGGTGCATAAATAGTAAGGATGCATCATTGCCCAAAGTTGGCCGTTAAAAATTAGTTGTTGGTAAATTAGTTAATAGGTACTATTTATTCCTTCTAATTGATGGATTAGTTGCTAACGAAGTATTTTCTTTACCTATTAACTAATTTACCAACAACTAATTTTTAACCACCAACTCTGGGCAATGATGCATCCTTACTATTTATCCCCTCTAATTGGTGGATTTCTCACCTTGTCCTGAGGATAAACCACATTAGTTGCTCACATTAGTTGGCTCGAAACGTCCACCAAATCCTAACATTGTGATTAATCCAAAAGGCTTATATCTATACCACAAAGATGTTTGTAAGAATTTTACATAATAAGAAAACTTCTATATAAAATGATAAAAAGAAATACCATATTCATAAAAAAATAGAAACACTTCTAAATAAAGAGAGATATTTTGCATATCCATATCTTTATAAAACTGTACTTAGAAGGTAAGGTTCATATTAAATGGTGAAAAAAACTTGCAACTCAAGGTAGTCAATTCCTCTTATAAGGGTTTGATTGATAAAGTGAAAAATTGATATAGAATGATACAACTTAAGCTATATATAATACAATTTAAGCTAACAACATTTATTTTAGTTTATAATTTATAATGTATTTAATAATAATTAGAAAAAAAATGAAAAATAAAAAATCATTGGTTACAACCCATCTTAACTTGACAACCATGAGAAAGCTTAAACCATTAAAAGTGTAAATCTTCAAATTTATTTCTGCATTCCAAACTACTTTGATGCGATAAATCCCAAATCATTGGAAAAATAAACTTTTAAATTATAAGAAGAGCTTCGGCGTAAATCACATGAAAAAGACATTTGGCGAAGCGTTTCGAACCAACTAGTGTGGTTCAACTTGTTCTGACGATGAACCACACTAGTTGGTTCGAAACGCCTCAATTCTACAAACTATGATGGATCACAGAAGCCTCAATTCTACAAACTTTTAAATTTTTACTGTTAAAAAAAATTATATTTTCAAAAAACTAACCCTTCACATTTGATCATTTAATATTAAAACAAATTTAAATTTATATTTTAATATTTTTTCCCTATTATATTTTAATATTTTTTTCTATTATATTTTAATATTTTATTTCTTATCATAATTATAAGTGATTCTATAACATCAGAAATTTAAGATGCATCTGTTATTAGTATAAAGATAGATCTAAGTGTGATTGGTTTGCTAAAGCCCTAGCTTCGACAAATATACACTCTTATTATCCT
The DNA here is from genome assembly GCA_000404065.3 of Pinus taeda. Classification (NCBI taxonomy): domain Eukaryota; kingdom Viridiplantae; phylum Streptophyta; class Pinopsida; order Pinales; family Pinaceae; genus Pinus; species Pinus taeda. Next base: position 6,454 of record APFE030154770.1, on the reverse strand, counting down.
TTTCCTCCTTTTATTAAAACCCTTGCTAAGTTTTTTCTGTACAACTCGCTTCAACGCCTTAGATTCCAATTTTGCCGGCTCTACGAGTGTCGAGCCTTGTTTGAAAATGGCGCAGTCGAAAAAACGCTCAACAACCTATAATGATCTGGATGATCATTTAAAAGAAGAAATACTGTCGTGGCTGCCAGTGGAATGTGTGTGCAGATTTCGTAGCGTCTCGAAGCAGTGGAATAATCTCCTGTCATCACGCAATTTCATAAAAAATGTATGGAGAAAGAAGCCTGCTAACATGAACCCATGGCTCGTTGTGCATCCTGTCAACTCCGATGGTTTGGCATACTGCTTCTTTACACGAACCTGGAAGACGACCTCCTCCATCTTCATTGAAAATGCAAATAATGGAGAAAACCAAATATTGGGATCAGCCGCAGGCCTGTTCTTGTTAATAACTGCACCATTTTTATTTGTATTCAATCCTCTTACAAGAACTTTGCTAGAACTCCCCTCTATTAATTGCACAACAATTGATGTCGTAGGGATCATGGCAGAGGAGGGCGAAAGCTCTGACACATACAAGGTAGTAGTGGTGGGCATATCAAGTCTTCTGAATGCGCATTTAATAGAAATATATGATTCCAAGGACAAGGCATGGAGAATTGCAATGCAAGTGCCAGAGGAGAATGCCATAATGATGGGTCGGGGGACCGAAATGGTTTTCTGTGGCGGTTCCATGTATTGCTTGATGAGTACTGCTGATGATTGGAACGTTCTGGGCTTCAACATCAGTGACGAGACTTCTTTCTCTACACCTTTGCCAGAGATGGCTAATGGAGAGAAAACTTGCCCCTATCTGGTAGCCTGTGGATCGCGACTTCTATTGTCAAGGGGCATAGTCAAAGAAGGGGAGCTGCGCCTACAGGAGTTCATCATATGGGAGTTTGAGAAGGTGAAGGTGGAGTCCTCATCTTCCTCATCATCAGGGTGGAAGGAAATTGCCAGAATGCCTCCACCCTTATGTGAGGGTGTTAACAGGACTATATTTATTCCTGAACACCCATTTATGTGTTGCGTAGGAGTTGGGGATCGTGCCTGCTTTGTAAGTAATGGAGATATTCAAGTGATAGAGGTGGTTGTTTACAATGTTGGTGAAAAGACATGGAGCAGTCTTCCCGGCTGTCATTTAGATGAGGAAACTGGTCACAAGGTATGGGAAGGCAGTGTTATGGCCTTTGAACCAAGGCCAGACATGAGGGTTCTGTGAAGCCTGGTATGCATTCCTTTTCCTTTCACATCACCACCTTCTAACATTTTAAACATGATTTCTCTCTTATTTAGATCTACGTTTTTCTCTGCAAAGTTGCCTTGCTCTGCAATGTTCTTTGATATCAATAGTGATACGAACTTGTTTTATTTTGGTAATTAAAAGATGTTCTTAATACTTATTACTGATCTAAAACATTTATTACAAAACTGGGGTGGCCAAAGCCAATCCCCCTGTTGTGGTTTGGAAGTGGCTTTTAAAGCTTTTATGCATGATATTCTAGCCATCTCTACAATGGCATGATATGAATTTCTCCAATATATATTTCTGCCCTGTAACAAAATTTGGCCTCCTAATGGTTGGACTGATTTGCTTTCTAAATATCAGATTGATAGCCTTTAAGATTTTAATACCTTGGATGGCCCCATCTTGCAACCCATGATAAAAGAAAAACTTCTTAAACGGCTGCAAAACCTTCCCAGGAATGCCTCGGCCCCTTTTGCTTCATTCTTCTCTCTCAGTCAGCGCTGTATTTGCAATGTATGTACTCTGTTTTGTCTCTATTTTTTAATTCTCCTCGCCTTTTCCATCCCTCCTTGATTTCTTTGCAGCCAGATTCCCAAAATTTGTAGGATGGCTTCTTTGTCTTTCTCATCTCAGTGGGATACACACTTGATGGGATTCCTCAAGTTGTACAACCTTAATTCCACTTCTTCCTTCTAGTCCTTCATTAGAGCTCCATTCTCCAACATTTCATTTGCAGGATTGATGGTCCATTCAGTGTGCTTGTGTTGTGCCTCATAACATATTTTCAGCCAAGTATAGACTGGCTAGCTTGGTCATCATGAATGTGAATGAGAGTCCAATGCAGCCCAGTAAAAATACGTCCCAATTCTCTGTTTTAAGTTTCAGGGGAATGGGTCTGTGAGGGATGCATTGGGGATTCTCCTGTTCTTTATTTTGGGTTCCCACTCTGCCCCAGTTTTGAGCAAGATGCCCATTCTGTCTACCACTTGCTTCGTAGGTTGCTCTTCATATCTTCTTCTTGCTTTGTAGGTTGCTCCTCATTCTTCCTCTTTTGGAGATCTTTGCTACCTTTGAGGATGAAAGTGTCCGGCCCTACACATTTTCCTTTCTCGTACATGCCAAATAGATATAAAGAGGTTTTCCCTTTAAAATCTGAATCTTCGAGAGAACTGGGCACGATGTTCAACCATCCAAGAATGGATGACCCAACCCAACCCTTTTGGAAGAACTCTATTGCACACTTACTTGGCACAATGTTAAACTATCCAGGAATGGAAAATCCAACCCTTTTTGGAAGAACTCCGTTGCACACTTCATTTAAAATCCCAAGCCAAATAAAAAAGCAGAGGCCATGGAAGTGCACTGTGTAACATCCACAATGCCGTAGTATAATGAGGTCACGGTTTCACCCAAACAATAATAGAAATTTTAGTATAGTTTTGACAAAATCTTGCAATTTTTTTTGGCAATCTGGGTTACAGTATCAAAATTTAGGGTTTGGGGTAGCCCAGGGTTCTTGATGATGCTGAATCCTTTTCACTCTAAAAAATGATTCCGGCCAGAAATTTTTTGATGTATTACAACTGTCAAACTTCAAACTTCAACATTTTGGATGGCCCCGGTTTTTGATGGTGCTAAACCATTTCCACTATAAAAAAACAAAACGATTCAAACATTCGATTAAATTTTTTAAAAATTTTCATAACAAATAACAACCAAATTGTAACCTCATTAAACAACCTCTATATACAATAATCTACTTTGACTATTCAAAGCTTACTTTTTCTCATCTTGCCATTTCCTAATGCCACTACAGTATTCCATTATTCTGTTGAGCCCCAGGAAGATGTCAATTCTCGTTTATGATTTCTTAACCATGACTGATTTTGATGTGACACTATGAGTTTGATTTTTTTATTTTTTTACAGAAACAGATACTTTGCATCACTTCCTAAAAAAAGCCTTGGCCTATCCTGGAGGCAAAACTTTTTAGCACCTGATTCAAACCATGATAAATCAGATTTGTTTCAGAAATATCACTGTTGTCTCTAATTTTCTGTGTTTTTGTATAGTCAAACAAATTGTTCTCCTAGTAATAAACGGAAAAGCATATATTAACTAACGATATGCTTCACATTGTGCTTCCTTGTGCTGTTTGGCTCTTGACCTCTTTCTCCGGACCTCCTTCTCATGTTCTGCAAGGAGTTTTAGATCATTCTTACAGATGATCTATCTAACAATTTCTTGTATTCGCTGCACATTGGCAGCCTGTTGTGCATTCAGTTGCTCCCACAGGAATGCCTTTGCCATTTCTTGTACTCCTGACGCTTTGCATTGAGAAAAGCCAGATTCATTTTATATATAGGTGACGTACAACATGAAAACCAATTTTTACAGCGATTGGTTAGATAATGCGTAAAGGATTCATGGGTTAGTAGGTTAATGCTTTACGGAGTTAGAAGGTTATATATTCATAGGTTAGTAGCATCATCATTAATATTTATAGTAGGCTATTATGTTTTATTATAATTAATTATGGTTAATTATTAGAATAATAAATGGGTTAATGATTAGGAGATATTGGTTAGTTGATTAATAATTAGGGACTGACATAGTTTAAATAAGCCATAATTTTATTTGGAAAATAATAGAAATTGAAAATTTAGTAGAAAACTTTGAATGCCCCAAGTTCCTGATGGTGCTAAATCCATTTCTACCATAAAAAAATGATTTAAACACTCACATAGATTTTTGAAGAATTTTTCTTTGGATTCTAGCGAGAAATTCGTCATTTGGGTGAAATTGTGGCCTCGCTAGACAAAACCTAAACGAATTGTGACTTTGTGGATCAATCATTAAAAAGTATGTTGGTTAGTAGGTCAATGGTGAGAGTTTTACTATATTAGTGATTGGGTTATTGATTTAAAAGGTAATGGGTTTGGTATTAAGGGGTTCATGGTAATGGTTTGAGCGTAGTGGCTCAATGGTTCATGCTTAAATTTATGGGATTAGTATGCGAGAGACTAAGGGTTTAATGGCTTGGTGGTTAAATACAATGAAGGAATTAGAGAGTTAGTTAGTTTAGAGTTAGGTGTTAGTGGGTTACAATGTACAAGTTAACTATTTTGAAAACAACATTTTTCCTACACATTGAAATTCCTAAGCTAAAAAATATTAAACATTGACTTGAATACAAGTCTTTCCAACTTACCTGTAGATGTGGTGTTTTATATTAAATAAATCCATGTCCATTATAAAATATCTATCCCATTGTGACTTGAACTTGGACTTCTCACATTATAGATGATTGTTAATTTCTTGGCGTCACATTGTATATGATTTTAATGGCCTTGAAGGTGACTAGTGAAGGCTTACATGGCTAGATTTGGTCAAGAGAACAAATATATCCTTGACTGATTTTTCCCGTAAGGGTTTTCCAAGGTAATTGTTGGCATGGTTATAGGTTACAGATGTTGTACTTGATGGCAACACCCATGGCAAGGGATCTCAATCTGATGAAAATTAAGAAGTACGCAGGAGAACAGTTCAGAAGATGCGTACCCGTAGGTACGCTGTGCAGGGACCGCGTCCAGGACACGCAGGTTACCCATTCATGAGGTGCGTACCCCCAGTGCACACACTTCAAGGCAGTAAAACGCGCACACGTGGAGTTCCTTATGTTTAACCCTTGGTATTTAGCCGACGGTATTGTGTTATTAAGGTTTTGGCCCATGGTATTGGTCCATGATTTGAGGAAGAGCTTGCCTATATAAAGCAAAGGAGATCATTTGGCTTGGGTATGCTTTTGGGTTGAATATCTTAAGATCTGAAATATTTGGTTATTGTTTCAAAAGCTCGATCTATATGAAAGTGAAGTGGAAAGCGAATCTGTGAAGGTTGATCTC
>APFE030154758.1:459445-489392 GCA_000404065.3 Pinus taeda | reverse complement strand
AGGAGGCGCCGCAGGAGACGCCGCAGAAGGTGTTCTGGGTTTAGTTTTCTGTTATTGTGGATCTGGTTATCTGGGTGACTTACTGGTACTTGATGATCATTTGATATTTTATGGATCCAGTTTGAAAATTTATGAAAAGTGGTCCTTGAAAGAAAAGAAGTAGGGGGTTGTAGCTCCCTTCCAGGAGAGACTGGAAAACGAGAGAGAGTTGTAGCTCTCTGCAGGTTGCAGCCTGTGTATTGGTAAAGGACTGCACCAGTACAAGACCATTGTAAAAGGAGTTTCTAATTTGAAAGAAGATAGAGACATATTGCAGCAGGTGGTTTTCACCCACATTGGGTTTCCACCTTATATCTGGTGTTCTTTGATGTGACTGCCTGTTTTTCTTGTTCATGCTCATTTTTTATGGTACTGATATGCAAAAATAATTCAAAGTATAAATAAGGAAGAATTGTTAAAAGGACTAGATAATATTGATTCACCCCCTCTCTCAGTATTATTTTCAACAATATATTGATCTGGTTGTAACTAGAAAATCCGTTCATGAATGAATAAATCTTGCTCCCAGCACAATCATCAATGAGTTCATCAATGAATGGTGTGGGGAAATTATCTTTGGGACAGGCATGATTAATGTCTTGATAATGAACACATACCCTCCTTCTTGGTCATAGGGACAATATTAGAAACCCAATCTGTAAGCGGGATAAGGTAAATGAAACCAGCTTTAAGAAGTTTTTCAACTTCTGCTTTGATAGTTGAAATCTTTCGGGGGTGCATGGGGCGTAGGCGCTGTTGAACAGGTTTAGCACCCGGACACGTAGGTATTTCATGCACCACGATGCTAGGATAAATGCCGGGTATCTCTTTCTAAGACTAAGCAAAAACATTTCAAAATTCTCGAAACGGGTCAGTATAAAGTTGAATTTCCTCAGGAGTACAGGTCACTCCAACATGAATATGCTCGACAATCCCTGGTTTAACAGAGATGTCAATAGGTTGAGTCTGTGTAATGTTCCCCATATTCCTTTCACAAGACACTTGATGGATCTGGATGGGTGTTTGAAAGGGTTGAGACGGGAGACAAAGAGCAAAACACTCAAGACAAGTAAGCATTTCCCGATGGGCAGAGAGAAATGAGGAATGATGGTGATGATCAGACCAAGGGGGTTCCTCGAAGGACATGATCTTAATAATCACTTCATCAGAAGAAAAAATTTCCTTTAAAGGGTCTGAAGAAGCGCTATCTCCAAGCCAAGGGGATGGAATGTACGAGTCGAGAGTTCTACTCGAAGGAGAAGATTCAGAGGATAGAGCTGATGCAGAAACAATTTTGACATAGTTGAGCTCGGCACAACTCAATGGCATCTCATCACCCTAGGATTCTATCTGATCAACGGGAGGAAGAACCCAAGGATCAAAGTGAATAGAAATCATGTTAAAGGGAGCGATGTTGGGAGGTGCGAGTGAAAAAACACCCATAAGGGCAGGATCTTTAAAGAGTCCAGCACCCACACTCTCACATGGAATGGAGGTATGCTCCACGAAAGGCACATTGCCATCAGAGGAAGAAGAGGCGAAGAAGGACAACTGGTCTACTGTGACAATTTTCCCCTGATGAATAAAATGAATAACATGAAATAGAGATGAAGCCACGTCGCATGGCATATGTCCAGCTTCATCCTAAAAGGAGGTTGTAAGTTAAATTGGCATTGACAACATCAACCTCTACTTCGACTATCTTCTCCTCCTGAGTAATAGGCAAGCACTGGAGGATACCATAAGGATGAGACTCTCTCCCATCAAAGGCTTCCAAGGTTGTAGAAGACTGGCTCAGAGTCAGAGAACCAATAGCCTTCCAACAAGCAACAGACATAATGCAAGTAGAAGCACCTTCATCAATGACCGTTTAGTGAATAGTTTTAGAATTGATGATGACTTGGATAAGGAAGGAAATTTGGTGAGGCAGTCTCAGTACATAACTATCTAGGTCAAAAGTAATCAAATCTGAGTCGGCCAGGTCAATGCCACCAATAGCCGATAGTAAGGACTTCCTCTAGGAAGGGTAGCTCTGGAGAAATTCTAATGTAGACATAACTGATGGAACCTGGGCTAAGTCCTCAACGATGCTATAGTGCTGAGCAGCATGAGCATTAGGGTTGTAAGAAGACTTCCAAAGCACCCCTTTAAGAGGAGGTCGGGTGACCGTTTCAGTGTTAGGTCGCTCGATATGAAGAGGACCAGAACTAGACAGAGGAGCACTAGAGGGGACCTCAATTTCCTTCCCGGTAGGTGACGTATACTATTTTTCCTAAGTACTAATGTGGACGCGAATCGTCCCAGCCATAAATACCTGAGAACCAAAGGGGGAAGAGGATTGAGATGGATCAGCCACCATTTGAGTTTGTTGTGAGGGAAAAGGCTCTTTGAGCACGACAAGAGTCCCGAGGGCACCTTTCAACAAACGACTAACTTCAGATCGCCTCAGGCAGTCTTTGGTATAGTGGTCCTCATCACAGATAAGACAAGGATACTTAGGATTGCGCTTGGCACCTTCCTCAGGTGGAGGCTTAGGGGAATCCTGCTTCAGTTGTTCGGCCTTATTCTTTCCTTTTCCATTCTTCTTTCCTTTCGAAGCTTTATCTGCCGTGGTGGACTCAATGGCGTTAACCTTGGAAGTATTTCCAGTATTAGATACAGCCTGAGAAGCATTTTCATTTGGAGCATTCGACTTTTTCTTCCCGAGGTTCGTGGAAGATTTCTTTGAGGACAGATTGACATAATCGATAACGCCATCAACAGATGGTGTTGGCGGGGCTTTGGAAGTTCTGGGTCTCATAGCATCAAGAAAATAGTCATATAGTGTACTAGACTGGGAGTAAACCAAATCAAGGTACTGAGCACGTGTAATAGCTTGCTCTTTAGTTACACATGCCTCCATAGCAATGTCCCAGGCTATCGGACGGATGAATGAGGTTGTGAACCAGTCAGTCAGAAGCTGATCGGGGATCCAGAACTTGATCAAATGGCGACGTCGTCTCCATTCATGGATATGATCGGAGATATGCGTGGTCATGGTCTGTTTCAAATATGTTAGGAAGTGTGTGCCTGTTTCATATTGAATCAGCAACTGAAAATGAGTTAAAAATTCCATAGCCTACGAGTTAAAATCGTGAAAATATCCGTGAGCTAACTCAAGATACCATTTGGCAGCAGAGCTAGTGAGAGTCCATTGGAAAAGGCAGAGCCGGATTGAATCATCAAGCCATGAATTCGATGAACACCATAAGTGATAGGTCATGACATGAACTTGGGGATCTTCTCCAGCTTTACCAACGAATTTGGGACAATCATCGGGAATCTTAGCTAGAACCGGTGGCCAATATGGATTATGAAGAATAGGATCATTTGTCAGTTTGGACGCGTCCGATAATTCCAACATTTCCAAAAAGGGCAATTGAGGGTTGAAGGACATATGAGGCCGCAGATAAGAAAAAACACCAGAGTTCCATCTAGTTCTCTATTGCCACCATTGATTTTGCCCAGATGGATTTGATCCGTAGGGATTTTGCCCATAGGGGTTATAGCTATAACTGGATGGTTGACCCTAGATTTGAACTCCTACATTCCACTGATTACCAACCTAACCTATAGGAGCAACATATGGTTGCTGAAAATTTTGATAAGGGTTAACCTGTGGTTGTTGATAATTTTGGTATGGGGTAAGTTGAGTTTGCCCTTGGGGTTGCTGAAAACCATGAGGTGGTTGGGCTCCCAACTGAGCCTGGGGACCAGACTGTGTTTGATAAGTAAGTTGGGATTGGGATCCAACTTGAATTTAGAGACCAGATTGGGTCTGGAGCCTAGACTGGGGCTGAATACTGGGTGGAGCTTGAGAAGCAACAATCATTTGATTGCCGAGTTGAGCAAGCCTAGATGGATGTCCTTGGGAAAATTGAGGCTGGGCCATCTAGCTAGAAGTTTAACCTGGTTGAGATTGAGGTTGACCCATTTGCCTATAATTTTGAGCTTGCTGGGTATTGGGTTGACCTTGCACAACTAAGGGTTGTCCTGACTGGTCAGATGGCTGAGAAAACTGGACATTTGGTTGGCCCGGTTGGATTTGGGGCTGACCAACTTGTCCAGATGGTTGAGTAGGCTGGACAGTGGGTTGGCCTTGTTCAACGTGAGGCTGACTGACTTGCCCAGAAGGGTACCCTTGTTGGATGCCAGGTTGGCCTTGTTGTATGTAAGGTTGTCCCGGATTACCAGTAGGTTGCCCAAAATAGGTAAAAGATGAACCACCACCACTCGAAGGTTGTCCTTGGAAGGGTTGTCCTTGTGGGCCTCTAGGTTGCCCTGGATAAGGTTTTCCGTAATACTGCTATCCATGAGAGGGCTTCTCATAAGACAGCTGACCTTGATATGGTGGCCCTTGAAGATTTGTAGGCAGTGCTTGGACACCATGATAAGCAGTGGTGCCCCAAGAAACAGACAATGGAACCGAAACCTTAATCGTAGGCTGAGAAGCCATAGGTCCGGGGTAATAGATGTGAGCTCCGTGAAAATCATAACAATGAAATAGATTTTGTGGATCCAGATTCTAAAGAGCTTGGATATATTGATCATATGCCCTCCATGTTGTAATGGAACCAGAAGAAGGTGGGGCACTTAGTGTGGGATTAACAATTCCTGCCATTAGGCCACTATTGGTAGGACCAGCAGAAGGCCCGACAATAGTAGTCATCACTGAAGAAGCAGTGGTGGCACTGACAATAGGGGTTGAAGAAGCCACACAAACAATTGGAATGGTCAAAACAGATGTGATAGACACATTGTGAATCTGGGGCATAAAAGGCTCCGAAGTCAGAGGGATAGTACGAGACCATATGGAACTTGAAAGGGGAGATCTAGACCTAATGATGTCTACGAAAGCATTATATCATAAAGGCAATGCGACACCAAGGGATGTAACCCGGAAAGGCGAAGTTTTCGTAGGCATAGGTATTTCACCTTCTGTCATAAAGGATTCTTCACCAGAGATGGGGTTTGTCTCATCCATATTGGGGGAAGACATCAGAACCGAAACATTAGGAGAAGTAACAGGAAAGTCTTCTTCAAAAGGCTCCCGAACGAGGTTCCAACGGATGTCATAGCACTCATCCTCTAGAGCGTGAGAGTTAAGCGGTTGGATAATCGGGATAACAGGAAGTGTATCACTAACAACAGGAACCATGGGAGCGACAGAAGATGGAGATCCTTGGTTTCTTGGAACGGGAGAGGGGATCGATGATTTCGCCACGATGATTCAATTCAAAATCCTAGGAAAACTAACGAGTAAGGGAAGAATCCTACACAAACTAAAACGTAAACAATATCTAACTGGGTAAATGTGAACGTGGCCAAATAAATTTTAAGACACAAGAACAGAACCTGACCTTTTCATCTTTAAAGAGTCGAGGAAAGGACAAAAAGATGACTCTAGTCACCTTCAAATATTTAATGATCCTAAAAGGACAAGTGCTCAGATGGACCTTTTCTTTTAGGGAGTCCGAAAAGGAACAAAAGTGACTACTCTGGAGAAATAGGCAAAAGTTTTACCAAACAACCCATAAAACTACATATACACCTTGGCAATCATATGAAAACCAAGGACTTTCCATACGGCAGTCAGTCTTCTCGAATGTTGTGTTCGGTGCGTTATGGTTTGCAAGGTGGAAAACACGGCTTCCTAAGGATAAAGGATGATAACCTAGTGGGGTCTCCCAACATATACTTGACGGTACTAGGAGTGCAAGTCCATGCTAGCAACTATTGGATCATAGAAGGAGGAATCACCCAACCTTAAGTGAAAACAATAGAGACTAGGTTTAACGACACCAAAGAACATCTCTAGCCTAGACCTCTAAATAATGTGTGTTACATTCCAATGTGTTGTTAGGTTTATTCAGTTCATTTTAGAGTTGATCCTGAATTATGTTTCAATTTCCAGGCCTTACTGTATGTATATCAAAACCTAGGATGCAACTAGAATGAATAAAACATCTTTCATTTTGATGAACTCCTACTTACAAAAGGGTAGAGAGATCATTCCCAAACCAAGACAAAACCAAGATCAGCGAATGCAGTAACTCAAGAAACATAATGCATAAACACATCAATCCCTACAGTGCATCAGTACTACTAATGAGAGATTTAAAATTTGCTTTCTGATTTTTCAAACATGAAAACTTGGAATGAAAAATTCGCTTTCACTTTCGCACACTAATGAATGCAATCTTTGACTTTGATACCTTAGAATTTTAAAGAAACAAAAAAGCAAGTGTGAAACTGATTGACCCGAACAATTGTAATCTATGTCTGGTAGTGAAATAATTGAATCAACATGGGAATTGGTTCAACAAACACTAAACATCAATCAGCAAGCAACAAGCGATGAAAAACTTCAAGCAAACCAACGGGAGGGTTGCGGATGAATCTCGAAAAGACGAGTAACCAAGCCAAATAATTCAAAACTTGAAAACTAGGTCACAGAGCCAAAATACAAGATTCACTTCAATGAGACCAAAAAGCGAGCACCTTAACTAAAAGCAACTAAAAAAAGTGAATAGATAAGAGAAGGACGACAAGGGATGAATTAGACTGATGAATTTAGGAGGCAGAATTGACAAAAAACAATCCTACAAGAATCATCGCAGGTATAACACAAGAAACTAGCACCGATCAGCCACTAGCCGTAGCAACAGAGTGACATCGTCACGGAAGTACACGTCTTTAATGCGACGGGAGATCGTCGCGACTATGTGACAGTATTTAGTAACGCACAGACTTATAAAACAAAGGAAACGCGACGTTGGCACGACTGTTTAAAATTTTTTAGCAACAATCTTAAAAACAATGAAAGGCAAACAAAAACTCCCAAACAAAGATCAGCCAATCATTACAGGCAACAAAGGGACTTCCCAGATTGACCCAGGTAACCCAGAAGACTGATAGTTTAATCCCAAAATCCAAAAGACATTGACTCAAAAATTAAGCAAAAGCAAATAAGAGAAAACATAAGATAATTTCCCCAGTGGAGTCACCAACTTGTGATGCAGGAAAATGTTCCCTCTGTGGACAGAGGCAACCCCTCTATCCCTAGAGTGGGTCTAGTCACAGCAAAGACAGATCAACAATAGATTTCCTGAAACAGTCATTGTTGGAGGCCTAACTCAACCGATGGTCGATGAAGTCCCGTTGCACTACTCCAACTTCTGCTTCCTTCTTCTCGACGAGTGATCAACCTGAAACAATGCAAAAGAAATACAACAAAGCATGTAATCAGGGAACAACAATGATCTAATTACTCACAAAGTCAAGAAGTCATGAGCTATCAAGTAGATTACATACAAGACATAGGAAAACATCATTGATTGTATTAATAATGAAATAAGAGCAAGCTTACAACCAAAGTCTTGATGCCACAAACCTTCTCAAAGGGTCCAACCAGTATGTTTCTCAAGCATTAACTCTTTGAAGATGGATCTCCCAACATACAATGTCTCTCTCTCACTCATAAGCTTTTACACAAAGTTAAGGGCACTCCACAACCTTCCACAAGCTATAAACAATCTGACACTTGTCACACCCACACCGTCTATCTATCCAAACTCAAAAGAATTAACAGCACTGCTCCAACAAAGGAATTACCAACTAACTAATAACATCAAAGGTGAGTACTTTAATAGGAGAAGGAGTCTCCATGAAATGTGGAAGAGAGAGCTCATCCTCAAGGAAGGTAGCACAAATGACGAAACTGCCATACCATGGCAGGAAGGGCAACACAAACTATGTAAACAACAAGGTCTGGAGACATTTAGAAGGCTGACTGTTGGAATGAATTTGCCCAATCTGGATCATCGCGGGACATAAACTAATTACTCGTGACTACATGGAAGGGAAGCAATGCAAGCAGACTCATCGTCACTGGAAACAACTCATTACCTCATGCCAGGTCTAGAAATCCGGCAGTCTCGAGAAACATATGTACTCCAACGATGAAATCATGATGAAACCATTGTGGACACAAGAACATCGCTTATATTAAGGGTTTACTAGCAACAAGGCAGAAACTTAAGGATAAATGGTCATTTGTAGCAATACAGAGAATTTGCTTAATCTTCTTGCATCAATGGGAAGATATGGACATGTTGATTTGACACATGACACGGTAGAAGGACTGAAATGAGGGCAGTGAAAAATTATTGTGTAACGCTAGGGAGTGGTTCAAAGAGCCATGGGGAGAACTAGTCTTGATTATTTAGAAATTCTTCACTTGTGATAGGGGCCATAGTGTGGCACATTTGTATCATATCAGATTACTCTAACACATTAAGGGAGAGGTCAAAATAACCTTGCCATATTTCTTCTCCCAAAGTCTCATTAAGATAATAGAATCAGTAAGGAATGAGAACAAACTAAGAGAAGCTCAAGTTTATCATCAGGGACTAATAAAAATTTTGGTAGAGCATCAAGTAAAAACTCAAGGCATAATTTGGAGAGAGTTTTTAATCCAAAACCAGTATGAAGAACGCGTCATTAAGGAATAGAACAAAAGAAAGCAGGAAATAAGGGGCATCATGAATTCACCACTTTATCCCAGAACCATGTCTAAGAAGAAAACCAACACTATTATGGTTGAAAAGGAAACATCCATCATATCCACTCTAGGGGGCTTAGGAGGTGTAGAGCTGTAACTAGGGTCTCTAACACCTCTAATTATCCCACATTAATAAGTCAATCCGGGAACGTTTTGTTATTGCAAGGAGTAACTCAATACGAGGCTATTTGGCTGAGTAATGCTCAGTAGTACAGTGTTCTAATGATTCGAAAGGAAACATATGCTAAGATGTAACTAAACTAACCCAAAAGATAGAATCACACAAGGCAGTTGATCAGTCAAGGGTACAGAAGCAATAACCCATCCCTTTAGAAACTGATGAAGAAAGGAAATTAGAGCATGGACTTATAGGTATGGGAGCTAAGCAGCGTCTTGTTGAGGCTCACTACAGCCTAGGCCTTCTCTCACACCAAAAACAACAAAGGAAAGTAAATAAAACGGTGGAAAGTAAAATGAAACAGCAGTCTGGAAATGGAACAGCAATAAATGGATCAACAGCAAAATGGAACAGCAGTAATCAAATGGAACAGCAGTAATAAAATGGAACAACAATCCTCAATGAATTATGGAACAGCAATCCTCATCCGTATGTACATGTTCTATACTACTATAGTGATCTGAGAATAATGACTGATATGACTATGTTTCTGAACGAAGTAATATTGCTTTCAAGTCTCCCAAATACTATTTCACATGGATCTAATAACAATAACATTCATACCAACATTCTGCTATAGAGATAGCCGAAAGATGCAATTCGAATAGATCCAATTGTACAATGCAAAGACATGAGATAAAGAAATCATTTAGATATCAATTATAATGGAGCATAGTATATCACATAAAAGATGTATCAGATTACTTCAATAATAGAAATAAACAAACCACACACAAATCACTGTATAATAATACAAAAGCAAGTGTCCTTCGAAGCCGGGCCCTTAGCTGCCAATGGTACACTGCCTTAAGTTACTCCAAATGTAGAGACGAGATGAACACCAAGTCTTCTATATTAATTGCATTAACAAAAGTATAACAAAGTCAGGTCTCAGCGAGACTCAATGATCATAGTTTGTTCTGAAACTTAGAATTATAAAAACAGTCGTCCCCCTTACTCAATGGCGTGGTGCCTTTATATAACAGAAATGACGGAGGTATCTAGATAATCAAAAGATAAGTTAAAGCAGTGATCCCTCAGGATCAAATATCCTGAGGGATTCGCTTATCGTTCAATTCTTCTCTTTTTCTTCTTGCGTTCTCTGACTCGGTATCCTGCATTCTTTCCCTAGGCTATTCGGCTCTAATTTTGCTTGATCTTGTCCGCATCCGGTTCCCTGCTGGAGGGACAACAGTTATTTTCCCTTTACTTCTTGCTTTGGATCGACAATCCCTTGTTTCCACGTCTTCCTGCATAGAAAACGTCAATTATTAGCACTTGAGCCTCCTTTGTCTATTTTCGCACATTTTATCAAAACCCTTTATCTTCTTTGAACTCATAATGCAAAAAAGGTTAGAATTATTATTGAAAAACTACTAGATTGCTTGTCAAAAGCATACCTTCCAAGTGCTCCACACACCCCCCTGCTTACCCTGTTTCATGGCCTCATGAAAATGTTATAGTTGAAATGCAAGGCGGTGAGAGAATAGGCCGGAGAAGGGATCTCGCGAGGAGGCCGACAACCGTGATGAGCAACTAGATGGTCAAAGAACTGATCTATTTGATCTGCAGGCATCTCATATAAGGCCTGATATCCGGGTGCAGGGTGCCAAATATTTGGACTGCGAAATCGATATCCCAACCAGGATGGCCCTGCTCATAGAATCCATTCCCCATAGAGACTCAATCGGCTGGCAGCCAGCTCAAAATTCTCATATTTGAAGGGTTCCCTGAGCTGGATGTTTGGGTTAGAGGTCAGGTATCGAAATTTTGCAGCATCGATGGCAAAGTCTTTAATAGTCAGGAAATATTCCAAACTATTTCGGATCAAGTCTTCGTGCATGGGACCTAATATCTCAATGACACCTGGGATCCTCATCAGACTCCTATGCTCTCTCCACAGTGTCACTCGGTCTCTAGGTTCAGCTCATACCCATAAATCTAAGCTATTCTCTTGTCTCTGGAAGGTGTTGTAAGCTTTGAGCCACTTCAGCTGATTAACCCCAAATGAGATAAAGGCTTGGAATTGTATATCACCAACAAAAGGGCCAGGATTTAAATCAGTTTCCTGGTCTAGCACAAGATTGTGTAGGTAAAACTCGCATAATAACCTTTGAAATTTAACTCCATAGTGCTTGCAACAGTCTATAAAATCATTAACAGTGTTGATGTGGATAGGTGCTCCCGCCCTAACGGCTTTTATTTTTAATCTCAGATATCGTTCAAGAAAAAATAAAGCATAACTTTTAGCAGGGGCCCTACAAGTCAAAACGTCATTATATAAGGAACACACGGTGTCCATCTGCTTAACAACACTATCTAATCGACGAGTTACCTTAGCAACCTTTTCCTGCTCCTTCTGCCATCCTTCAAAGGCCTGGCTCTCGGACTGACTGATGTCTCGAAGTTGCTGTTGGAGTTCTTCGTACCTTTCCTTGGGGACCGTCTATTCTCGCAACTTCTCAGCTTCTTGCTGAGCTTCCTTCATCATTTTATGCAAGGTTCTGGTTTTTGGGTCCTTTTTCCACAAAGCCGTAGAGGCTGGAAGTTTAACCTGGACCTTTCTATTACGTTGCTTGGAGTTTAGGACCCGAATTACGCCCGAGGTTGGTGCTTCTGCTTGGACCTCTTTGCTTTCTGTTTCTTTCTTAACGCAAATAGAGGGTTGCTGTGGTCCTCCCACCATCGGAGCCTCTTGCTGTTCCATTGGAATGTCCATTCGTTCTTCAGGGCCAGATGGAACAGCAGTCTGTCCCTCCACGCTATTTGGAACAGCAGTTTGTTCCTCCATGTCATTTGGAACAACACCTTGTTCCTCATTATTATTTGGAATAGCAGACTGTTCCTCGGCAATAGGTCTCCGATGGGGTTTCGACCAGCAAAATGGGTTCTTGTCCTTGAGGTTCTTGCTGCCGTGGTCCTCCTCCTTTTCCCTGCAGTCTTTTGTATTCTCAGACTGGTTTTCAACATTCGAATTTGCTGTTGGAGTCTGGCTATAGTGCCCAGCAACCTCTGTTGCTTCTTTCTTAATTTCTTAATTTCCCTTGTCTCGGCAAAGGGTTTGGTCCTCAAGCTTGCTTCTTCTTCATCTGGGATATCTTCCGGCATCCTGGGGATAGATTGTCCCTGATTGTTGTCTTCCATTTCATTATCATAACCAAGCAGGTTTTCTTCCCTTGCCTTTTCTGCATGCATTTCCTCGGGTAATTCTTCCTCTGGGGGATTGTCAGGGACACCTCCTGTGTTGGAGGGCTGGCCATATTCTCCCATATTGGCCAGAACTAGTGCCAATTCCTCCTCACCTGGAGGGTCCTGCAACAGGCTACCCCCTGGCTGTGCAATTTCTTCTTCCTGATTGCCCTGTTTGGTGGCCTCTTCTCCCTCAGAGTGTTCATCTCCTTGGTTGATCTGTTCGGTGGCCATTTCTTTCTCAGAGTGCTCATGTCCTCTTTCAATTTCTCCTTCCGGATGGTTAGTCTCGGCCTCCGATTGCTCAGCATTTCCTTTGGAGAGTCCTCCTTCCAGTTCTGGAGGTTCGTCCGCAATTTCGATTGGCTGGGCTGTGGTTCCCTGAATCCTTTCCAGCCTTCCTCGTATCTGAGCCAACCGGGCTGACTTCCTTGGTCTTTCAGGTTGGTTGGGTGTGCCAACAGGTTCTCTGGGTTCTTCTGGTCGTTCTGGTGTACTGGAGGGTTGTTTCCATTTTGAAGCAGCATGTCTTTCTACTACTGGCTCCTTGCGTCTTTCTGAACGTTCCGGCGTGCTAGAGGACTGTTCAAGTTTTGGGGGTGGTACAGCCAATCCCCCTTCGACTACTTCAATCAATTCCTCCCAAGTGCTTTGTTGTTGGGCGAGACTGTGGCTTACTATCAGCCGAATCAGTCCGTGGTGGCTAACAACTACATCTATGTGCTGGGCCTTCTTCAGGCTTTGGGCCGCGTCATGTAGTAGCGAATTTAAAAGTGCAGGGAGATTTACAGAGCATTTTCCTTTTAAAACAGCTAAAAGTTTCAAGTGACGAGACCTTACCACATCTTTTCTCCCTTCACAAGTGATGTAACTTTGCACTGTCTTCACCAGCTCGGTCCAGGGTTCCCCAAGTGTTGCCGGCAGAACTCCTTTCCCTTTGAATGTCAAGCTTTGGCCTTCGTCCTGGAAAATTTCCATAGCTTTTTGCAATCTTTCCTTCTTCAGCGTCCATATGGGTCCAGCAGCTGGTAATCCTGAGACTTCCGCGATAATGTCCTCCGTAACCATTATCCGCTTTCCTCCTACTACAGAGTAGTTTTCCTGCAAATTCTACAAGAATTCCAACGCTACTGCTTCGTTTGATTCTTGCAGGTGGTTGAAGTAATTCAACCATCCTGCATTTTCCAGGATTTTGCGAGCAGTAGCGGAAACTGTCAGCTTGTGAGGTTCACTTTGGACCGTCTTTCCGCCCATGATTCAACTCAGAAATGGAACAACAAATCTTTACGGTATTTGCGACGCAGAGAGGATGATCGATGCCAATTTTTGGAAAGGATCATAGAGCATGCAATGAAAAAAGGATCGTGGACGGAAATCTCTGTAGGATGGAATCATCATACCGTTAAACCATGCCATTCCTTCGTACATTATCTTGCCCGAATGGTGTGCAGCCACGTAATCCATGGAGTAATGAGATTACCTCCCCCCCGCGATCTGATAGGCTGCCCCCAGCCGTCAAAGAGAGGAGCAGGAGCCAATCGAGAGTCAAATCATAAAGTACAGCATATGGAATTATGCCATGTTGTAAAAAAACAACGAAATGCTGAAACCAAGGCAAAAAGGTAGATCGCGTTTTATATAAGAGCCTGTGTGATATAATGAGGAACCGGGGAATTGAACGTCTGTCAAATGTATGAAGTCTCCAGTAGTCATTGTCAGTTCCGTTGCCATGATCGGTGGTAATAAATATTCATGTGATATATATATCGGGGTGTGACATATGATTTATGCAAAGGATATAAGAGACAGAAAGATTTAATATCATACCTGTTGGTGTAAATATTACGACTTCGATGCCATTAACAGAGCTCTGCTGCCAACAGGTGTTCATAACCTTGGCATAGTTGTTTATTTCACCCTCCGGAACCATGATCCTTTGTGTATATTCTGAAGAGTGCTTTGTCAAAATGCAGGCCATTATGCCGGCTTGGTAACCAGATAGCCATAATGCCATTCACAAGGTAGGCACGAAACATGGTCAGGCCGGTTCGTGATGAGACCCCTTGTTCCAAGGTTTGCTTGTTAATTTACCTTCGGACCATATCCCTGGTATGGTGGCCGTAATGGGAATGCCACTTCGCTTCCATCCTTATGATCATGGTAGGCTGGCTCTGAATGAGACCCCCTATCCTGCATTTGACAATTTTCATATTTTGTTTTTGTTTTTCTTTTGTAGAGCACCTCTTTTTTTTTGTTTATTTCCACATAAGGGTGGTTCCGCACTCCTTAAGAGCGGGGAATGGTGGAAGAAGTCTTATAATCCCAACAGACAGATATAAATCGTTTGCTCTTATTCCTTAGTAATAATCAAGAAAGATTTTATGGAAATCGTCATGATAAAAATCACCAAACCAGGGTTCGGGAATAAGACAATGACAGCGAAGATGAAAAGTTAACATCCCTCCTCTTGTCCTCTTATACATACTAGCTTCATAGTAATACCGATTTATGATATGCTGATTTTGGCATATCATGGTTTATGTTCATTGCATAAATTCATTGTTGTATCTAGAAGATTGAGGAGAACATGGTCGCAAAGCATCCCAATAAGGGAAAAAACATGCCGATGGCATTTTGAGAGAAGAATCCATTCGTAAGATACCATTTCTTTGAGAGGAGCAACGAAAAATCACAAATGTTGTTTCTTCTGAGAAAGGAACAACAGAAACACTCAAGTGTTGTTCCTTTTTCGCAAAGGAACAGCAAAAACACGCACGTGCTGTTCTTTTCGCAAAGGAACAGCAAAAACACGCAAGTGCTGTCCCTTTTCGCAAAGGAACAACAAAATTACCCAAGTGCTATTCCTTTTCGCAAAGGAACAGCAAAAACACGCAAGTACTGTTCCTTTTTGAAAAGGAACAGCAAAGTCACACAAGTGTTGTTCCTTCTGAGAAGGAACAGCAAAATCTCACAAGTGTTGTTCCTTTTTGTAAAGGAACAGCAAAAATACGCAAGTGTTGTTCCTTTTGAAAAGGAACAGCAAAACCACACAAATGATGTTCCTTTTGGAAAGGAACAGCAAAACCACACAAATGTTGTTCCTTTTGGAAAGGAACAGCAAAAACACGCAAATGTTGTTCCTTTTGAAAAGGAACAGCAGAATCACACAAATAACGTAGAAAAAATACTGAGAATGCAAATAGAGAATCAAAAGACCATATATACAGGATGTTATGTACAAGTTATGAAAAAAAATAAATTTGCTTAAGTTATAGGTGAGGAAGATTTCGCTTCCTCTCCTAAAATTTCCAAATCAGTATCTTGTCGTAGCTGCTGACAGAAGAATTCCCGAGTGAGTGGCTTTCGATAGAGATGAACTCGGTGGCCATTTACTTTGAACACATATCCAGAACTGTCGATTGTGATCAGGGTAAGGGTCCCATTGTCATGTACCTTCTGGATTTTGTATGGTCCTAACCATCGAGTCTGGAGTTTCCCCGGGAAGTCCTGAAACCGAGAGTCGTATAACAGAGCCCAATCTCCTTCATGAAAGACTTTATTCTTAATAAGTGCATCATGCCACTTAGCTCGCTACTGTTGAATTAATGCTGTGTTTTGTAATGCAGAGAGCCTAATTTCGTCCAATTCATTAATCTGTTGAAGTCGATTGATTTGTGCCTCACTCAGATCTAGGCCGACTTTCTGTGCAGTTCGTAGCGTTTGGATTTCGAATTCTATGGGGAAGATTGGTTGTTTTCCAAACACTAATTGATAAGGCGAATAGCCTGTCGTACTTCTCCATGTGGTTCTATAGGCCCACAATGCCTCAGGTAGCCGAGCGGCCCAATCATGCCTATGCGATGCAATAGTTTTTGTTACAATTGATTCTATTACCTTATTACTACTTTCTACTTGCCCATTTGCCTGCGGATGATATGGGGTAGTGATCTTATGTTGGACATGATAATTGTTAAGTGTTGCAACTCATTTATTTCCAACAAATTGTGGTCCACCATCTGTGATTATTTCTCTCAGAAGTCCATAACGTACAAACAAATGGAACAAGAATTGTATTACCAAGTCCTCTGTAGCCTTAGGCAATGATTCAGCCTTGACCCAGTTAGTAACATAGTCTGTCGCCACGAGAATGTATGTCCTCTGATTTGATGGTGGATTAATGGGCCCGACGAAGTCGAGAGCCCATCGTTCAAATGGCTCAATGACCAATTTTGGTCTCAGAGGCATTTCATCAGCTTGACCAGGTCTTCCTGCTCGCTGGCAGCTGTCACAGGCTTGTGCAAATTTTTTCGCATCTTTGAAAATTGTAGGCCAATAGTATCCTGTCTGTAATACTTTATGTGCTATTCTTTTTTCAGCAAAGTGTCCCCCACATGGTCCGTTATGGCAAGCTTTTAAGATGTCGAAGATCTCGTCCTCTCGAATACACCTCCTGATTTGCATATCTGCCCCTGTATGGAACAAATGGCCTCCAATCCACGAAAATTGAGTGCTCTTCTGAACAATCTGCTTTCGTTCCTGAGGGGTTAAGTGTTTTGGTAGCTTACCTACTGCAAGGTAATTGGCGACATCGGCATACCAGGGTGTTCAAACAGCAACAGCAAACAGGTGTTCATCAGGAAATTGGTCTTCTACTATTGTTGTTTCAATTGATTTCGGTATTTGTGAGAGAAAATCGGCTACAGGGTTTTCCTTGCCAGGTTGATCCTTGATTGTGATATCGAACTCCTGCAATAAGATCAACCATCTAGTTATTCGAGCATTCGTAACAGGTTTATTTACCAAATATTTGATAGCAGAATGATCTGTATATAACACAACAGAATAGCCTGTAATATAATGTCTAAATTTGTTAACAGCATGTATTACAGCCAGGAATTCCTTTTCAGTAACAGTATAATTGAGTTCGGCAGAGGATAAATTTTTGCTGATATAGTAAATAGCATATGGCTTCTTATCCTCTTCTTGCCCCAGGACTGCACTAATCGCTGTATCTGAGGCATCAGATGAGATTTGGAATGGCAAATTCCAGTTTGGTCCTCGAAGGACTGGGGTTGTTGATACCAGCTTTTTCAATTTCTTAAAAGCCTGGTCACATTTCTCTGTCCACAAGAAATCAACGTTACCAGTTAGAGCATATAGAGGTGCAGCAATACGTGAATAATGTTCTATAAATCGTCTGTAATATCCAGAAAATCCAAGGAAACTGCGTACCTCTGTTTGAGTAGTGGGGGTAGGGATGAGCAAAAGAATCTGAATTTTAGCAGGGTCTACCTGGATGCCAGCTGCTGAAATATAGTGCCCTAGAATGAGCCCTTCCGTCATCATCATGTAACATTTTTTTTGGCTCAGGCAAAGTCTGGTAGCGATACAACGTTGTAGAACTTTTTCCAGGGTATCCAAAGCTGGGTCAAAATCATCTCCATATGGTGTCAAGTCATCCATGTACACCTCAAGTCCGTCGTTTATTAGATCTGTGAAGATGCTGAGAACAGCCCTTTGGAATGTAGCAGGGCATTACATAGGCCGAAGGGTAGTAGTCGATAGGCAAACGTTCCCCAAGGGAAAGTAAAGGTAGTTTTATCCTGGTCTTCAGGGGCAATTTGGATTTGGTTATATCCGCTGAAGTCATCCAGAAAAGAAAAAAAATTCTTTCCTGCTAAAGTGTCTAATACTTGATCTATAAATGGGAGGGGAAAGTGATCCTTCTGTGTGGCCTTATTTAATTCCCTATAATCCACGAAAATCGTCCATTTTCCATTTTTCTTGGGTACCACCACTAGGGGAGAGACCCATTTACTGTCAGAGATGGGGTAGATAAAATTAACATCTAAAAGTTTTTAAAGTTCATCTTTTACTATCTCCTTTAGATGGGGGTTGAGTCTTCTTTGTGGCTGACGAACAGGTCTTGCATCCTTCTCTATATAGATGTGGTGAGTGCATAATTGAGGATCAATCCCCTTCATGTCAGGGTAATCCCATGCAAATGCTTCCTTATATTTTTGTAACAAATTAACAAGCTTTATTTCTTGATCTGGTGTAAGGTTGGTGTTAATATTTAGAGTCTTACAAGGTTCAATTTCCACTACTTTGCTATTAGCAACAACAGTCACTGGTATTGTTTGGTCATGTGGATCTTTTAAAGGGTCTTCTTCTAGCTCGCTATCAAACACTGCTTCTATCATAAAACACTGCGTGTGCGTTCTAGATTCAGTTTGACTAATGAAGTTGTTGATGGCGTCATCTTCTGTTTGATCCTTAAAATCTAAAGCCTTCTGTACAGTCAATGGAGATCTGATATTGTTAGTAAGATATGACACAGGATAATGATTAGTTTTGATCATCGGCAGGCTTGGCTGTGCTGGAGGATATAGAACCAGATTTTTAACGTCTGGTCCTTTAGTTATGGTCATGTTTCCCTGCCGGCAACCAATGTAGGCATCAGCAGTAGCAAGCCAAGGTCTTCCTAGTATTAGTGGATGTCCATCTAGTCGGGTTTTTGGATTAATTATCAGGAAGTCAGTTGGATATTCCCAAGAGTCTATAGAAACCATGACATCGTATAGAGTACCTTCTGGTTGAACTACAGATCGATCTGCCAATTCTAGCAAAGTAGAAGTAGGTTCTACTGATGTGATGCCAAGCTTTTGGCAGGTGGAAGTTGTCGAAATATTGATTGCAGCTCCCAAGTCGACTAAAGCGTTAGTCAGGGTTTGACCATAGATTTGGACAGTTACAATTGGGTTTCCGGGATCTTCGTATTTGATAGGTGTCTCTTTTCCTGATAACAGGTCGGATAATGTACCAACTACTTGGACTATAGGGTTAGTAGTTGTATTCCTCCTTGATTTTTTTATGCACGGTTCTTTTATAGTTTTTGCGTATATAGGAATATCTTGTATGGCTTGGAGGAATGGAATTTTTATGTACAGATTTTGTAACTCTCCCAGAATGTCAAAGTCTGGAGATTGTACTGGTCGTGGTATGACTAATCATTCCAGGAAAGGAGGAGAGGATGTACTTGCTTGTTGATGGGTCTGCTCTTTATTTTCATCCTTTTGTTGTAGCGGTTGTTCTATTGGTAACTGATCTTCAATGTGAACTATTTTGTCTCCCTCTGTTTCTATTATACGTCCAGATCGTAACTGAAGATCATTGAACTCCCTTAGGTCAGGTCCAATTTCTGATGTTTCTATGATTGGAGGGATTGACTGTCTTATTAAGGATGGGATTGGGTGGGCTGGGAGTTGCGGTCTCAGATTAGACTGGGGGTTTTGTTGTAAGGCTGGCAGAGTTGGTTGAGGGAGTGGAATAGTTCCTGTTGACTGATATGTCGATCTTGGCCAATTCGTCTGCCAGGGCGAACCTTGTGAAGTAGGGGGAATCCATTGTGGAGGATATGAATTATTCTGCCAATACGGTGGGGTATAAGGAAAATTTGGCCAGCCGAATTGGCCTGTCTAATTCATCCATGGGTTTGAAGAAGGGAACGGCTGTGATGACCAGTTTGGAAATGGGGGTGTAGATTGGTTTTGCCACATACCATATTGCTAAGCATTATAATGTGGAGGCTGAAAAGAAGAAGTTGGGTCCGAAAACATACCTGATTTCCTAGGTTGCCATTGGCGACGCTGGTTAACAAAGTATGCTGGCTCTGGTTCTTCTTCTGCTTCTTTGTATACTGCCTTCAGTCTAGGAAGTGAGGGGCAGCTTTCGGTGAGATGATCTTTCGTACAGATGGCACATGTTTGAACTGAATCTAGTGG
Source organism: Pinus taeda (assembly GCA_000404065.3). NCBI lineage: Eukaryota > Viridiplantae > Streptophyta > Pinopsida > Pinales > Pinaceae > Pinus > Pinus taeda. Next base: position 469,600 of record APFE030154758.1, on the reverse strand, counting down.
ACATTCCTTGTGGCTATGTTTTCTTCTGCATCGGGGGCATAAAATTGCTAGATTCTGTTCCGCCTCCATCTGCTTATGCCTAGCCTACACAATATCAAGATGTGTAGTTAATGTCCCTAGAATATCAGTTTTAAAATTTTCTAATAAATTCCCAAGTTCTACACGTGTTACTCCTTCTGTTGATATTTTGTTATCTCTAACAAACCGGTCGTATTCTGTTGGTTTTATCCTTGTGCTACCTCTTGAACTCCTGATTCATAAATTAATGATATCAGCAAAATTCTCTTGGTAAATATCCCCTTTTCCCATTATATTCAATGTTTCAATCCACTGTTCCTTCATGCCTCTAATTAATGCAGTTTTCAACACATTATCAGGCAGAGGTAATGATGCATAGGGGGATCTCTGTAAATTATACTAGAAGCGTTCTACATATTCCTCTAGAGTTTCATTTGGTCTGGCTGTCATTTGGAAAATTTCATCTTTCAGTTCTCTTGACCTATAGTAATCCTGATATTTCTTCAGAAATGATTCTTTCATTTGCTCCCAATTGTTTATGACTCCACCACCTAAACCCATAAACCATCTCAGAGCTGCTCCCTTCAAAGTGGAGGGGAACAACTTTAATTTCTGGGGTTCAGTGGTGTAATCGTACCCTCTACATAACACATCGAATTCAAATAAGAATGCATCAGGGTCTTCTGATGTGAGTCCATGAAACGTTGGGATGTGTTGAATAGGAATCGCCTTCATGGGTGCATTTGTAGCAGAATCTACTATAGGATATTGCAATGTAGAAGTTTGGGTATTTGGCTGATTCTGTGCCATGGGATCGAATATGTGCCAATAACCTTCCGGAATTTCTAGGAGGGTGTTCCTAGGTTGAGAAGGGACGGCCTTGGCAGGGCCTGTTTTAATGACACTTCCCTTATCTGGGATTTCTATTCGAAGGAATGGGGTGCCTTCAGTATTAACTCTGGCTGCGCTCCCCTTATATGGGTTGTTTAACAATTGGATTATCCTAGAAGGAGACCTTGGTTCCTCTATTTCCCCTGTTTCCCCTTCTCCTTCACAAAGGTTGCTTAAGTTCCCTTCCTGCAGCCATTCTGACACAGAATTTTCAATTTCTTGATAGTCCTGTTCATCAGTCTGGCTATGTACTTCAGCAAAGGCTCCAGATGTTGATGATGTAGCTTGAAGGGAACTAGTAGGCTGCTTAGAATTTATCTTTCTGGGGCCTACTGATGGCTGAGATTCAGTTTTCTTGTATATTTCGTCTATAAAGGTTTTTCGGCCAAGGGTCACTGGTCCTTTGGCTTTTTCAGGTTTGGCTGGGGGTTTGATATTCTTTTCTAGCTTTTTCTGCTTAGTCATGCACTCGAAAAACTACTAAATCCTATCAACCAGCAATTCTGCTAAGAGAGCGGACGATGGAGCAAGGCTTTTACATGCTCCTCACACAGGTTCTTACCTTCCATTTTTAAAATCCAACTCCCCCCTAACAGATTTGCACACTACTCTGTAAAGGGCAAATGGCTATTACTCCTCCCCGGCAACGGCGCCAAAATGTAGAGCTATAACTAGGGTCTCTCACACCTCTAATTATCCCACATTAATAAGTCAATCCGGGAACGTTTTGTTATTGCAAGAAGTAACTCAATCTGAGGCTATTTGGCTGAGTAATGCTCAGCAGTACAGTGTTCTAATGATTTGAAAGGAAACAGATGCTAAGCTGTAACTAAACTAACCCAAAAGACAGAATCACACAAGGTAGTTGATCAGTCAAGGGTACGGAAGCAATAACCCATGCCTTTAGAAACTGATGAAGAAAGGAAATTAGAGCATGGACTTATAGGTCTGGGAGCTAAGCAGCGTCTTGCTGAGGCTCACTACAGCCTAGGCCTTATCTCATACCAAAAACAACAAAGGCAAGTAAATAAAACGGTGGAAAGTAAAATGGAACAGCAGTCTGGAAATGGAACAACAATAAATGGATCAGCAGCAAAATGGAACAGCAGTAATCAAATGGAACAGTAGTAATCAAATGGAACAGCAGTAATAAAATGGAACAGCAATCCTCAATGAATTATGGAACAACAATCCTCATCCGTATGTACATGTTCTATACTACTATAGTGATTTGAGAATAATGACTGATATGACTACATTCATGAACGAAGTAATATTGCTTTCAAGTCTCCCAAATACTATTTCACATGGATCTAATAACAATAACATTCATACCAACATTCTACTACAGAGATAGTCGAAAGATGCAATTCGAATAGATCCAATTGTACAGTGCAGAGACATGAGAAAAAGAAATCATTCAGATATCAATTATAATGGAGCATAGTATATCACATAAAAGATGTATCAGATTACTTCAATAACAGAAATAAACAAACCACACACAAATCACCGTATAATAATACGAAAGCAAGTGTCCTTCGGAGCCGGGCCCTTAGCTGCCAATGGTACACTACCTTAAGTTACTCTAGATGCAGAGACGAGATGAACACCAAGTCTTCTATATTAATCGCATTAACAAAAGTATAACAAAGTCAGGTCTCAGCGAGACTCAATGATCACAGTTTGTTCTGAAACTTAGAATTATAAAAACAGTCGTCCCCCTTACTCAATGGTGTGGTGCCTTTATATAACAGAAATGACGGAGGTATCTAGATAATCAAAAGATAAGTTAAAGCAGTGATCCCTCAGGATCAAAGATCTTGAGGGATTTGCTAATCGTTCAATTCTTCTCTTTTCCTTCTTGCGTTCTTCGACTCGGTATCCTGCATTCTTTCCCTGGGCTATTCGGCTCTAATTTTGCTTGATCTTGTCCGCATCTGGTTCCCTGCTGAAGGGACATCAGTTATTTTCCCTTTGCTTCTTGCTTTGGATCGACAATCCCTTGTTTCCACGTTTTCCTGCATAGAAAACGTCAATTATTAGCACTTGAGCCTCCTTTATCTATTTTCGCACATTTTATCAAAACCCTTTATCTTCTTTGAACTCATAATGCAGAAAAGGTTAGAATTATTATTGAAAAACTACTAGATTACTTGTCAAAAGCGTACCTTCCAAGTGCTCCACAGGAGGAAGAGCCTAATAGAAACAAGTAGCAAGGACCAAGAAGTACAAATTGTAGAAACATGTTCTATACAGAAATAGGTAGAGGATATAATTGAAAGATTAGATAAAGAAGCTCTAGATAAAGACTCATATTTTGATGATGTGGCAGCCACATCATTTGCAAAAGACACACAAGAACTCAGAAAAGAGTTACACTTGAGCAAAATCAAAGAATTAACAAACCAACTAGAAATAAACAAGATTTTTGAAAAGCACTTGAAGAAGGAAAATAAGACAAGGAAGAAAATTAATGCAAAGTTAGTTAAGGAGAATGAAAAATTAACTGAAGAGATAGGAAAACTAAAGAGAAAGAATGACATACTTTGAAAACAGGCATTCAAGTGACTTAAAGAAAATAACATGTGGAAAAATAAATATGAAAAATAGAAGGTCAAGGCTACTATGTATAAAGAAGAACACTGCATGGAGATAGATTATATGTTAGAGGAAGCACAACAATAGGCATCAGGGTCAGGAACAAGATTCATAGCAGGGTTCAGGAGATCCAAGAGGAAGAAACAAGCATGAGGACATGCTTGAGAATCAGCAAGGGGAAGATGTTGGCCCTCAATTTTGGTCCATTTTTGCTTAAGGAAACTTACTTAATTCTTATATTATCCATCCATTTTCCATCACATCCACCTCATTTTGATGTATTTTATGCATATTCGGGTATTTAATTTTAATTTTGCAATTTCCAGAAGTTTTTATGAAAATTTAATTTCAAGTGCAGTTTTTGGACAGAATCAGAAATTCCCGTAATAGCCATATGGATGTCATATTTTCAAGACACTTGGGCTCATGATGGATACATGTATGGAAATATTTGGAACTAGGTCTGAACTAAATCCAATTGGTTTTCTCAAAACAAGCTAAATCATGCCCGGTCAAAGCTAGTCAAACAAGACCAGTCATCTAGAAAATCCCTAGGAAATAGGGCAGTTTTATGATTTCATGGGATTGTCCATATTTTTAGTGATATATTGGATGGATTCGACTTGAATAGATGGACATGAGTAGATATATTTTTTAGAGAGACTTTATATCAATTTGTTTCATGATCTTCTATTTAAGCCAAAACTTTGAAGCCTAGTGGCATGTAGTTTTTATATAATTTTATGCTGAGACATTTGAATATTTGAAGTTAATTTGAATAACTTGTTCTACTTCCATTTTTCTGTTCATTAATGTGGATAAGTGATTGAAGTTTCAGTAGTTGATAACATCCTCAAGTGTGCAAGGCAAGAGTGGAGGGCCCCCACTCCAAGCTAAGTACACTTCATTGTTAAACTAGCTTAATTTTCATGAACTAATTGCTTCAGATTCCCCCATTCTTGGGCCTAAACCCATTGTTCAATGTGGACCGCCTTTGACCATACTTCTCACCATTGATGGACACATCAGACATTGCAGAACAACTCACATCTACAGAGTTAAATCCAGATTGCATGGAGCAAGCCACAAATGATCGAGTCATGGACACACAGATCAATAACGCCCAACAACAAAGGATCCAACTATATCGAGTTGTCAAAGCAGGCCAACACCTTCACCAGGGCAAGTGGCTCACCAGGGACCAAGTTCAGCAAAAGTTCCCTCATCTCATGGAGGAACTCAATGCAATGGGGACCATTGCTTCCTAAGGGGGCAGGAATGGTCTAGGTGGATATTGGTGGCCACCCACCTATTCCAATTGGACCCCCACCATTGTTTCTTTCAATTTTTCAGTTTCCTTATTTGTAGCACAATTTACTATTTTTGGTATTTTTTCAGTCGATAACCAATGTTGGTCACTCCAAATTTGTAGTCCTCAGATAGATATTTCTAACGAGGTGTTGTGCACATCAAACAAAGATCATATTCCAAATTACGACCAAAGGAAATTTGATGTACCAATTTACCCAAATGGGGCCCATAGTTTGGCGCTTCATCTCCTAGGGTTAGGTTTTTGGATGTTTAGGGTTTTCCTTTGTTGCTCAACAATAAATAGGCCTTTGAGCCTCATTGTAACATAGTTTAGAGGCATTTAGCTGCCACATCTCTTCTGAGAGATAAGCTACCATCTCCCGAGCTATTCTTATTTCCATTTTGTTTGTAAGCATAGTTCAGTATTTAATATTAATGAAATGAAGTGTTATTTCTACTGCATCTTTGTATTTATGGTTATATCTATAATTTGTTGTGTTCCTATTTAAATCTAGATCAACTAGGCTATTGACATGAATGGGGTGATCAATTTGAAGAAGAGAACAATGTCATTTGAGAGGAAATTGCTTCACATAGTATTACCTTTGGACCCTACAGAAGGACCGCGCTATACTGAACCAGTCCACAATTATGAAAGTGATGATGACTTGGACCAGATTTATAAGATATCGGCACGAGATCAAGATTGGGTGAATTCGACAGCAGATGAATGCATTGCATGGGATCATATTCATTGCATGAATGAATGCATTGCGAAAGCTCCTACATATCAGATTCAGATGAGGAATTGGAACACTGGCAGAATTGATTGCACGAAGTGTCTATGCTGCATTGTAATATGATAACTAAATCATTACGCTATGTATCATCGAAGGTAAGAAGTTTTCCCTATTATGATCGTTTAACTGATGTTGATAAATTTTTGGATGCATTTGAAGGGAAGTACCAAAGAAGCATCTCTTCAAAGCACTGGATTTGGCGCTGTGTGCTACACTTGCAAGATGGTGGGGTACGCATAAAGATAATTTTGGTGGATGGCACGAATAAATAAGAATGATGAGTGTGTGGTTTGGTCACCCAAATGTGTGGTTGACAGAGAAATACAATGGGATGAGTGATCTTCGCAACCACTTAACAAAATGGACTGATGCTTATGGAGCATAACCACAACTAAAGTGGATGCATTTGCTTTGTCACATTTGAACGTAATACCAATGAATTGGTACTTCGAAATAAAGATCCAACATGGCATGATGAATGGGATATTTTGAGATATGGATTATTGATGACATTTAGATTTGAGTATGGATTCGAGTGCATCGATTAAGTGTTGTAGGAGGTCAAGGCAGCGATCTTTAGAATCCCACAGGATCCCTTGGATTTGATTCAACCAGATTTGACCACCCTGCTGTGCCATGTGCTGGAGTGCTACAATGTGATTGCTGAAGAAGAAGAGGAGGATCCAATGAACATTAATATCCCAAAGGCAGAAGGTCACCGTGAAGTTGAGGGGTCGCAAATAGAGAATCCAAATATCACCGCATTGTTGAAAACTAGACAAGTGAATATTGGAACAAAGGCAGAGCCAAAGTTTGCGAAGATAGGGGACTACTGGGATGATGCTATGGTGGATAAGGTTGTTGAGTTGCTCCACGAGTACCAGGATTTGTTCCCTATGAATTTTTCAAGCTTGAAGGGGATAATAGAAGATTTAGGAGTGATGAAAATAACATTGAAACTAGACATAAAGCCTGTGAAGTAGAGGCCATATTGCCTTAATCCTAAGTACAAGGAAAAGGTCTACTTGGAGTTGGACAAGATGTTGGCAACGGGTATTATTGAACCAATGGAGGATTCTGATTAGGTAAGTCTAATGGTCATTTAGGAAAAGAAGAAGAAGGATGAGATAAGGATTTTCATAGATTTCAGGAAGTTAAATGATGCTTGCATTCATGATCCTTTCCCATATTCATTCACAGATGAAGTGTTGGATAATGTTGGCGGGAAGGAGTCCTATTCATTCACTGATGGGTTCTTTGGATACCATCAGATAAAGATCATGTTGGAAGATAGGAGTAATACTACCTTCGCAACTAAGTGGGGATGCTTTTAGTATACATTAATGCCTTTTGGACTTAAGAATGTGCTAGCAATCTTTTCACGCGTAGTCATTGCAGCATTCAAAGAGTTCATTCACAACTTTTTAGAGGTATATTTTGATTATTGGATGGTGTTTGGGCTTGTAAAATGCCATGTAGCTAGTTTGCGCTTGATGTTGGATACGTGCCGGAGGTACCAGACTGCGTTAAATTTAAAGAAGTGCTTATTTTGCATTCCTTTTGGAATCTTGTTGGGTCATGTAGTGTGCAGACAAGGATTTGTTAGGATTCCAAGAAACTCTCCTAGGTTGTAGCTCAGAGATGCCTGGTAACATATAAATTCAACTATTTTTGCAGGTTTAATGGAAGGAATGATGGTTTAGTTCAAGCCATATAACCACTTTCACTTTGTTTCACTCCAGACATGCATGAACACCCTCAGACTACAAGGCTTTAGACCACCAATGCTCACAGTTTTAGATGTTAGGTGAATATGGAAAATACTAACCACACCAGCAGATGCACAAGACCATGTGATGGCCGGTTGTAACCAGTAAAGAAACCTATAAATCTAATCTATTAATGCAAGGACAGGATGACAACTCTCCTACACTAGATAGAAAGAAACCTGAGTAACCTATTCAATGATACATTCAAGATTTTAACACAAAGATAAGATGACAATTATCTAGTGTTAAAGACCAGGAGCTCAAGAATACAACATATCAGGCACAAGCTTAGAATAAGAAGAAAATGGACAATGAGTAGTTAATAGAAAAAGAACTTTGTATTAGCTAAAAATGAATATGAGATGCTGCAAGTGACAAAATGTCTATAGTCTCTAGAAGTTGAACCTTACATCAAATACCAACCCTGATTACATCTTGCTTCTAGATATTTATAAGTTTTCAATACTAGGGCACTTGGCCGTTCAGGTATGGAGGAGTCATAATTGACCACCAACTACATTTAACTGCTTGATGGAGTCTCTGAAGGTGTTTGCTTGCTTTAGTGAGTGAATCCGATCTGTTTAGGTGCTATGCTATCCTTTAGGCAGTTGGAGTGCTCGTACTAGTGGAGTCCATGACTCATAAATCCAGTTACAGAGTCATGCTTGTCCTTTTCTCCCTTGGCCATGCTTTCTATTAACTATGGTGGTTAGGGTCTGACAGCGACTGACGATGGCAGAGCTGGTCATCTACTTCTTCAGGCAACAAAATGGTTAGAGGACGTGGAATGCATGGGAAAAAGGACAATCAGGATGAGGGGAAGGATGATGGTTGGATCGAGAAAATGGATGAAGGAGATGGCTCGGCGGAGGCTATCAGCTGAGGTTGGAGCGGGGTGAGTTAGGGCCGTTAGATCTCTAGCGGACTAATCAGATGGTCATTGGGCTACGGAGCTGCATGGACATTTAACGGGAGGGGTGATTTGGTCTGGCGGTAATGGTTTTCATCGCACCACTTTTAGGCATAAAGTGGTAAAAGCCTGAGGCCGAGCAATTCCATTCAGTGATTAACATGTAGCAGCGGATGAGGGAGAAAAACTTCTCTCATTGCGTGCTATCGTTCGATCAAATTTCTGCCACGATAAGAGTGAACACCATCAGATTGGGTGGAGATGCATCTAACAGTGGAGAATGGTCAAACGGGTTGCTTTATCGGGTGCAACGTGGGCCATTGGATCTCCAGGGTGATCGATGGCGGGGATGCGATGAGAGGTTTTACGAGCACGTGAGGGAATATGGGTAAGTTTCATGGTGGGTTCGGGTTTTGGCACTTGGGGCTAAGGCCAAAGGGGTTACTCTATCAAGTTTAGGAGAAAAATAGGAGAACGGAGGTGGTGGAGGATAAGCGGGGTAGAAGGGAAGAAGGGAAGGGTGACCAAATTTGAAACCCCCTCTGAGGACAACCAAACAGACCGTGCTTCCTCTTGACCTTAGAAATTCAGTGCTACATAGCCGCATTAACACTGGCTCCTTCTGGGGATGGAATCCTCCCTGTGAGGTTTCAAGAACCGTAGACCACTACCTTTCACACAAAAACAAGATCAGCAATATTTCCTAGTGTTCCATTGGGCATGGAGTCTAATTAAGCCTACACTAAAGCTTGTAAAAAGAACATATTTACAATGTTGAGGCGTAAAGGTCTTAAACAACATAAATCTTCAAAAAACACCCATTAACTGGGCCATCAAAAACTGTCTCTCCTTCCATACTTTGTAGCATGAAAGTGTTGTTCCCCTGGATCTGAGCAATGACAAAATGTCCAATCCACAGAGCATTGAAATTCCCATGATTACCTTTATTTTCCCTCAGTGCATCCCATTTAAGCACCAAATCTCCAATTTGAAGATTATCCATCTTGGCCTTTCTGTCAAAGGCTTCCTTGATTCTCTTTTGATGTGTTGCAACCTTTTCAATCAATTGATCTCTAATCTGATGTACTTCGGCCAAGTCACTAATCCTCTTTGCCATGTCACTTTCCTCATTCTGCTCTTCCTACAAAAACTTGGCCAGAGGGAGGGTCAGTCGAATTGGGAAAATAGCCTTAGTGCCATATACCAGCTTGAACGAGGAATTCCCTATGGATTTCTTTGTGGTCACCCTGTCAGCCCACAATGCAAACTTCAGATTGGAATCCTAGTTCCTTTTGTTGTCTTCCAGCAGCTTTTTTATTATCCTTATCAAGCTTTTGTTGGATGATTCTGCTAGACCATTACCTTGAGGGTAATATGAGGTGGAATGCACTAGCTTAATGCCCATTAAGTCACACACATCTACCAAATCTTTTTCCCTAAAGGCTGCTACATTGTCTGTAACCAATTTGTGTGGACAACCAAACCCAGTGAAAATGTTTTCTGTCAAGAACTTCATGACCACATGGTGATCAACTTTCCTAGTAGGGATTGCCTCAATCCATTTAGTGAAGTAGTCATTGGCTACTAAGATCCATCTATGCTAGCCACTGGAATGTGGTTTAATTTCCCCTATGAAATCCAAACCCCACTACTGAAAGGGCCACTGGCATGTATTGGCTTCAAGGGTAGGGATTTCAACTACTGTTTCCCCTCAAACCTCTAGCACTTGTCACAAGATTTTTCAAATGAAAAGACATCAAAAAACAAAGTGGGCCAATAATACCCAGCTCTGAGGATCTTGTAGGTTGTGGTTTTCCAATAGTGATGTCCCCCACAAATGCTGGAATGAAACTGA